>CM076573.1:370996144-371060200 GCA_034641835.2 Pinus albicaulis | reverse complement strand
GGCAACTGCCGATGTGCTGTTCCTTTTTCCGTGGATGTGCTGGAGGTAAGTGCTGAAATAGGGCTCTGTGCTGTCCCTTGCAGTATTTCTTTGGCTTGTTGGACACTCTTTATTCTCACGGATACTCTTTAACCTTTTCACCTGATACTCTTCCATCTGTTTTCCTGTTTTTACCTTTTACCTGATAGTAAAGATAAATTCTCATCCTGAAAACAACTTTTATAGAATTTCCAACATTTCCTTCCACCATTGATCATCTGGTATCATAGTTCTTCTGAGCTTTCTTAAAGTTTCATCTGCTTCAGTAAGTTTATAAAAGGTGGGCTCATACGGAAATAGATACTTTATTTCATGTTCCAGATGAAATAAATTCCTCACTTTATCATAGATACTTTTCCCGGTTGGTAATGCCAATTCTGACAAGCTAGTAGAACAAGCAGCTGTATTTTTAGCATGAGCCTTTATTCTCTTCTCATAGGTTTCCAAGTCTATTATTTGATCTTCTGTGAGCATGGGACTTGGTAACCCACTATCCAACAAAGCTTGAAATTTCTCTCTGAAAATGTTGATGTCAACCAAAATGTCTCTGCACTTCCTTTCTAAATTTTGCATGAAAGTCCTCTTGGTGAAAACTCTCTTTGCTTCCAAAACTGTGCCCGTCCTATCATCGATTCCTAACAATGCAAGCTGTTGCTTTGTTCTGGAATTCAAAAATTGAATGAGCTGATTGGCCTGCTCAGGCCTGCCTCTCAATTCATTTCTGGTTCTGTTTATTTCTTCTTGGGCGATTTTAACCAACTCATTTTGCTCAAAAATAGCTTGAATAGAGGGCAAAATACCCTTTATTAATTCAATGATGTTACCCCAAAGAATGTCATTTATTTCGTTTAAAGGCTTCTCCAATGAAAGATCTTTTTCCAAAGCCTGAACCAATTTTTCCAACCTTTTTATCTCCCTGGTGTTATTAGCAGCTGTCTTTTTAGATGTGTCATATTTTTCCTCCAATTTTACTAATTGCAATTTAGTTTCTTGGAGTTCTGTGACCCTCAGTTGCAAACTCTCCATTTGTTTTATTAAGTCCTCAGAACTCAAGCCAGAAGTATTCACTTGAGATGGCTGTATCTGCTGCCCTGTTGTTGTAGTACCTGTTGTTGAAGTCTGCTTGATAGTTTCCTGTTCCTGCAATGCTTTTTCCAATTCCTTCTCTGTTTCATTTAGTCGCTCGGTCATATTTAGGAGCAACTCCATCATTTCTTCCTGTGAATTCCCTTTTATAACTTCTTGAGTCTGAGGGTGCCTCAAGGCTGGTAGTTTTAGTTGTTTTCTGAGTGCAGCTATATCATCCTCTTTCTTCTTTATCAATGCCTCAATACCTTTAATGTCTTTGGGATTGTGACCCAAACCAATGATTATCTCTTCTAAAGACTTTATTCTATTATCTTTGGCCTGTGAGTAGGCCTTCTCAATTTTCAATTGTGCAGTAGTGTTATTCAAAGAATCCTACAGCGTTATAGCTGCCATGGCCTTGTTGGTGAGAGTAGAATAGACCATTTCCCCAGTTTGTCTGTGTAGTTCTATCTGGTCCAGGGGATGGATATCCTTTGCTAAAACTTCAAAATTTGTTCTGATGTAATCTGCTGCTGAAGTAGGCTTTGGCACCTTTGTTTTGAAGTGGCTCATCAGCATTTTACCTTGTGAAAGGTCAAAGGCTGACATTAGCCTTTCTTGATTTTGGGGAGCCATCTTCATGTACTGATCATATACCTTCATTTTCAATGGATCATTCTTTGTTTTAATATTAATGAAGGTTCTTTTAATGTCTCCAGTGTCTGTCTTTGGCGGTCTGAAAGAAGATACTTCAGTGCTTAATTGCTTTTGTAAAGCTTTCCCTTTCTGGCTTATGTTTGTTTCACTTGCTGTGCCAGTTTGCTGACTATCTTCCCTTCCATCATCAAATACTTCATCTATAATTTCTACATCTGGAGGTGGATCAGATTTGTGTTTTTTAGTTTGATGTACCTGTGAGGCCCCTTTTGGAGGTGTGGTATCTGGAGCCTGCCTCTTTTTCCCTATTTCCATATTTAATGGAGTTTGCAACTCTGGAACTTGGATGTGCTTTGCTGGTGTGGGAGAAGCCTGTGATTGTTCCGGTGCTTTGGAAGTCTGTGGTTTTTCCGCCATGACCAAAGTTTCAATAACCTGGATTACAGGTTCCTTTCCTTTACCCTTGGGTTCTGTTGCAACTGATGGACTGCTTTCCTGTAATGCTTGCTGTAGAGTGGTTGTTGAAGATGTGCCAATGTAGGGTACCTGCATTTGACCACACGTTTCTAGGTCAAAGTTCTTCTCAACATCTTTCATAATTTTATTCATTTTGTCTGCTTCACTTTCTTCCTCAACAAGTGTTCCTTCAACCCATTCATCTTGATTTGCATACTGTTCTAGATCGGGAATCTTGTGGTGTATATAAGGAGATGATTTATTCTTTAATCTCTTTTCACAAATAAAACCAAAGGGGTCATAAGGAACCCAACGGAAAGATGTCTGGAACTTTTTCTCTAATAGATTTTCTGCTTCTCTCTCAGCCTCCCTAGAATTGCAGATGAAAGGACCTAATTGGCTTTTGATCCTTAACTGAGCTTTCTTATTTACATTACAAAAATGGATCACATCTGAATTGTTCATTTGCCGGAAGTATTCCAAGGCAAAAATCCTCATTGGTACATATCTGGGTAACCTGAATGGATGTAATTCACATCCATAAATCCTGATGACTGTATGGTTTTGATACAAATACCAATCCCCAACCTTATAACTCTTTGATAGTTGCAAGGTCTTTCTAATTTCATTGCTGAGTCTTGGGGGAGGAATTCCTGTTAACAAAGTTGTTGCAGGATATACAAACTGATCAATGAATTCTGAGTAGGAGTAGGGAGAATCAGTGGAAAAATGAATGATGGGGGACTAAAATATGACTGACCTGGGATTTCCCTTGGCATCAAGTTTTTGAACAGGGAAAGGGAACCTTTCTGACTGATAATAGATCATAAGATGATAGATAACGGAGGAGTACTTAAAAACTTTTTCAGTACCTAGCCTTATGAATTGATCATGAATCTTGTTGGCTATGAAGGAAGCAAAGTCATATTTAATCTCAGGAGGTTGCCCAGGAGTAAAAATGGATAGCAAAGCCAAGGTTATCTCATCCACATACTCACTGGTGTTGAATCCTAAGACAAAAGATATTATATTTACAATGAGCCTTCCCAATGTATTGAAATAGCAAAAACCATAGGGAGGAGACTCTTTTGGCTGATGCTCAGGTAACATGAAAGTTTGACACATGAATTTTAGCTTTTCTGGGGTAATTGCCTAGTTTTCTCAATCAGTCCTTCCATGGACAATGGTGCTAATTCTTGGTCTGGTTCAAAGTGTAACATGGCATTGATAGCCTGGGGAGTGATGGGAAACAAAACACTTTGATCAGGAGCTAATACAGCCCTCTGTGTGGGATCATAGTTTGAATGACAGTAATGAATGATTTCAGGGAAACTAAGGACTGAAGGAATGAGATACCTTGGGAGATTGGATTCCCACAACCCTATAAGATCTTGCCCCTTTGAGTATTCGTCTCTGCAGCGACAATAGCTCAATAGGGGGCTTTCATCAAAATGCAGGTCTTTAATTTGGAAATCTTCATCTATCAAAGGTAAATAGTCCAATTCACGGTGAGGAGCATTCAATGGAGTGATATTCAGAGCTGCCGGGACCTCCATTTTGGTTCTTGTGGATTCAAAATGGAGGTTTTTGGTTTTCCTTACAAGCCGAGCGGGATTTCTAAAATGAAGGAAATTGGCACAATTTGGTGGTTCAGGGAGCAATTATACAGTTTTAAAACCTCTAGAAAAGGCTCAGTGACGATTTTTAATCACTATTTCAGCGAAAAACAAAGAACACTGAGTTTTATTTGCAGTCGGGGCGGAAAAGGATAAATACCTGCTTTTAGACGGAAGCTGGTTCTTTAACAGGTAACAGGTAATGGCGGGATTGTTCTTCAACATGGGCGCAGCGGAATCTTGGAGTGAATTGGTCAATTGCAGTGGAAATTTGAAAATCGCAGCGGTAGCTCTGTCGTTTTCAGAATAACGAAAATAACAGGAAAAACATGAAAAAATGGCTTTATTTACAAGTCTAAAGGGTTTTTATTTTTTCGAGGTGTGACGTCATTGGCGTACGGGGTGACGTATGCAAAGCCGGGTGATAAGCGGTAAGCGGTAAGCGCCCGCACCGCTTTTGGTCGAGGGTGGTATTGATCGCGGGGCGAGCGATTCCACAGAACGTTTGCCACGTGGATGTCTGACTTTTCAAATACCGCTCGTTCCCCGCTGATTAACATTCTCACAAAGGATGGCTAGCGGGGTTCACGTGGACCATTGATCTGCGGAGGGTTGATCCGACGGCTGAAGCGATGGGGGAATAGGCGGAGGTTTCAGATGTGGGCCCGTCGGGCTTTAAACACTTTTTAACGTTGTTTAATCGCTCCGGGGAATATTTAATAAGCGGATGAAAGGTTATTTAATTAGTCCTGATGACTAATTAATCCCAAATGTGTAAGAAATGGGTTACTGCGGGGTTTGGTTAGGTGGAATGCCAGGTGGACAATCCACGGTGGCGCAAGACTTCTCCGAATTTTTATTCATATTTTTGCGTTTTAAACATACATATCGCATGTTTAAAGTTTTTTGTATATATATTTTTATTATATGGTAAATTAATTAATACAACTAATTCACCATAGGGGCGGGATTAAGGTATAATGCTATATTTTAACCAAAGGGCTTGTAAAAGCGGGTTTTAATGAATATTAGGGAGGTAAATACTTTGGTCAAAACATTAGAATAAAGGGGTTTTTGGGTTATTTATAAAAAGGGATTTATATACTTAGGATAGGTTTTTTGACTAGGGATTTAGTAAATAAAGTTAAACATTAATATGACAAAGGGACAGGGAAACTCAAAACATTTTTGCACATCCAAGAAAGTGAAAACTTTTGAAGTAAATTGCAATATCTGATCTCCAACACTTAAACTTAGAATAGCAAGTTATCTTGAGGGATTTTTATGGAATTTTGCATTAGTTTCCTAAGTAAAATAAGATTTTACTTAGGAGAAGGTTAAAGATGGAAGATTATAATGATGGATTATCTCAAGTACTTAGGTCTTTTTGATCATTAGGTCGAGGGTCCGGTCCCTCCAGAAGTCAAGGAAATGCCTTGAGCCCTTTTGATCTCCAAATACCTTAGTACTTTTGGGGGAAATTAGTAAAACTTTTGAGGGGAAAGTGATGAGGGAAGTTAATGAGTTTGACTTTGCTCGCTGTAATCTTCCAGTGTATTTCCTGCTTCAGTACTTATGATGAAATTAAAGGATCAACAATATGTAGCAGCAACATTCATCAGATAACACTTTGCAGCACCATCTACCTACTCTATCTACTTAACACTACCATTTTCTCTTCTTTATTAGGGTGCATTTAGACTTGCAAACCCTTTTCAATCTTTTTCTTTTTACATGATAAATCTATCTATTTCTACCCTTATTACATCCAAGGGCTCAGATTAAATTGTTGAGCACCTTTTATTCACTCTACCTATCTACTTATCTGCCAAGATTAAACTGTTTGGTCAGATATTTATTCTCTAATCTATAACATGAAATTGAAATATGAGTAAGCCAAGTTTAAACAGTTTGACTTATTCATAAATTGTGGCAAAAGTTTGACAAGTTGCACACAATTGATTTATTACAAAAATGAAATAGCAGTGGCATTTGGATTTGCACACTTTCCTTGGTCTATTTGTTACTTGGGGTTCATTTCTTTCACATGCCGAAACATACATAAACCCCAATCCATTAACCCTGGATTAGAACATAACCGTAGTTCCCTTGACTGGATCTACAAAATACAAGGGGCCGAAAACCATCGTACCCCAAAACCATGTGGAAACTCATGCACAAAACATGGGTGGGTCTGCATATGAGTGGGACTGCATACCAAAAAAAAATTTGGTGCAACGTACAGTGCGTGGGGCTAGTCGTGGAAATAATATAACACATACCCAACATTCTCCCACTTGTTGTTTTCTTTCTCTGCACCAAGATAACTTCTGAGTGCTCATAGACTTCGTCAATGCATCTGCAACATTCTTCAAAGTGTCCACCTTTACCAGTAACACCCTTTTAGCCTCAACCATATCTCTAACAAAGTGATATTGAACATCAATGTGCTTTGTCTTTCAATGATAAGCAGGGTTCTTAGCCAAGAAAATTGCACTTTGGCTATCACAGTCTATCCTTATAGCTTGCTGTACCAACCCCATACTTGAACACAATCTCTTCAACCAAACTGCTTCCTTGCTTGCATGAGTGGCTGCTATGTATCCTGCCTCTGTAGTTGAAAGTGCCACTATAGACTGTCTTTTACTCATCTAACTGACTGTTTTCCAAATAGGCTAAACACATACCCACTTGTAGATCTTCTTTGGTCCATATCTCCAGCCCAGTCTGCATCAACAAAACAACGAATGTCCAACATTCTTTCTAATCCTGGTCTTCCTTGGTAGCACAAGCCATAATCACTAATTCCACGTAAATATCTGAAAACCCACTTCACTGCTGTCCAATGCTCCTTCCCTGGGTTTGACATAAACCTGCTCAATACTCCCACTGCATGTGCAATGTCTGGTCTAGTACAGGCCATTGCATACATCAGGCTACTCACTGCACTTTCATATGGAACACGGGACATATCCTCCTCTTCTTCTTGTGTCTTGGGACACTGTTCAGCAGACATCTTTGCACCTACAGGAATAGGAACACTCACCGGTTTACTATCCTACATATTGAACCTCTCCAATATAGTCTTGACATACTTCCTCTGGTTTAACCAGAGCTTCCTCTTTGCCCGATCTCTCTTAATTTCCATGCCCAAAATATAGTTTGCAGCAACAAGATCCTTCATGTCGAATTTGGAGAACATTTGGGTCTTCAAATCTTGGATAATTTCTTTGTCATTTCCAATCAACAACATATCATCCACATACAAGACCAAATAAATAACACGGTCACCAATTAATTTAAAATAAACACAGTGATCCTCCTCGCTTCTAGTGAATCCAAGTCCCCATATATAGGTATCAAATTTCTGATACCACATCCTTGGTCACCGTTTTAACCCATACAACGACTTTTTCAACACATAGTCTTTCTTACCGTCTGAGAAGCCCTTCGAGGTTGCTTCATATAAATCTCCCTCTTCTAGATCCCCGTGAAGAAATGTTGTCTTCACATCCATCTGTTCTATCTCAAAATCAAATGCAACAACAACAGATAAAAGTAATCTAATAGAAGTAACTTTGGCAACCTGAGAGAAAATATCACCAAAATCAATTCCTGGCACTTGGGAATAACCTTTTGCTACCAACCGAGATTTGTATTTCTCCATCTTGCCTTCTACATTCATCTTCTTTTTAAACACCCATTTTCTCCCTATGGGCTTCCTTCCAGCCGGCAACTCCACCAGATCCCATGACTCATTTTTGTGCAAGGATGCCATTTCATCAACCATGGCCTCCTTCCAGAGTTTTCCATCCTCTGAGTCTACTGCCTCCCTGACAGTTCTGGGATCGTCATCAGTGCTATCGGTTATAATTTAAAGGAAAACCTGAGAACGAGAAACGGATGGACATACTTTACGGTTGCCTTCTTTCTCTGACGATCTTCAAGGCGGGGTTTGTGTTCTTCCTCTTCGAATGCTTCTTCAATTGTAGAGTACAGTTCATCCTCTTCCCAGCTCAACACTTTTATTCTCAGGTTCCTTTGGTAGGACTTCATGTGTAACAACATATTTCACCTCTTTAAACACCACATCTCAGTTGTACACAACCTTCCTTGTTTCTGCGTTCCAAAGCTTGTAACCCTTTAAACCATCCTTATACCCAATAAAGATGCACCTTTCAGATTTATTATCCAACTTGGTCCTTTTCTCCTTTAGAACATGTACATATGCATCACATCCAAATACCCTCAGATGTGAAAGAGAGGGTTTCTTACCATTCCATACCTCATGTGGAGTATTATCCTCCAACGTTGATGAAGGTGAGCTGTTAACCAAGTAACATGCGATCTCCTTGCCTGCGCCCAAATTCTTGTCCTAACCCGGTACCCTTGAGCATGCTTCTTGCCTTTTCCATCGGTCATTCTGTTCATTCTTCTTGCAACTCCATTTTGTGAGGTGTGTATGAGTATTTTTTTTTCTTATTTTCTTCCCACACTTATTACAGAACTCTTCAAATTCCTTATTGCAGAACTCCCCACCATTATCTGTCCTCAGTGCCTTTATCTTCTTCTCTGTCTGGTTTTCCACCAGAGCCTTAAATTCTTTAAATTTGTCAAAGACTTCAGATTTCTTCCTCAAGAAATATATCCATGTATTCCTTAAGAAGTCATCTATGAATGAAACATAGTACACAGACTTTCCCAGTGATGGAACTGACACAGGCCCAAACACATCACTGTGCACAAGTTCTAATATCTTGTTTGCCCTCTTAGCACCTGAAGGAAAACTCACCCGATTCTGCTTCCCATATACACAATGTTCATAGAAATCGAAATCCAGAGAGCAATTAGACATACCTTCTACCATACCATTTCTATGTAGTATCCGAAGGCCCTTCTCTCCAATATGTCCAAGCCTTTGATGCCATAGCATGGTCTTTTCTCCAGAGACAGCTAAGCTTTCCGCTCCATTTTTAGGAACCACATAACTGTTACACCCATCAATAACAGTGCTACCTTGTAGCTTGTACAGAGTTCCAGTCTGAACTCCTCACATTAATACCAGTGCTCCCCGAACCATCTTGCAGGCATCTTTCTCGAACACTGTTTTTACACCTGCATCATCCATCTTGCTTACAGAAATCATATTTCTAGCCAATGCAGGTATATGCAGAACACCAGGAAGTGTTCTAATCCATCCACCTTGTAGCTTTAGCTTGACTTTTCCACATCCGATGATTCTAGCCTTCCTATCATCCCCTAGGAAGACATCACCACCATCATATTTCTCATACTTGCAGAACCACTCACTATGGGGAGTGAAGTGAAAGGATGCACCTGAGTCAATCAACCATGACTCATGATCTACATGTGTATTTGAAGAAGAAGCCAAATACACATCCCCACCTTCATCCGAGGTGGTTTTTGGCTCTGTAGAAGGAGCTTCATCAGATCCCTTTCCTTTCTTAGGAGCTTTAGATCTACATTCCTTTTTGTAATGTCCTTCCTTTCCGCATTTCCAACACACCTTTACAAAATTTCCAAGAGATTTAGATCTCCCACTCGAAACCTTATTCTTGTTTCTGTTCTGGGACCTTCCTCGTACAGATAAGGCATCTCCATTCTGACCCTCCATATTTCTCCGTCTCATTTCCTCCGATAGCCAGGCTGAGACAATTTCATCAAAATTCAAGGTATTTGTATTGCTACCTATTGCAATAACCAGATTGTCCCACGAGTCTGGTAGAGAGCAAAACAAACTGATGCACTTATCTTCATCTGAGATTTTAATATGAACAGATGGCAGCTGACTTACCACAGTATTGAAGGCATTCAGATGCTCTATCACTGAGTCTCTATCCTTCATCCTCAGGTTATACAGCTTTTTCCGCAGGAACAACTTATTCACCAGAGACTTAGATTGGTACAAAGTCCCAAGTTTTTCCCACAAATTCTTCGACGTAGCTTCCCCAGATACATTCAACAATACTGAATCTGATACACACAACCGTATTCTGCTTTTAGCCTTCCGATCCAGTTTCGTCCAGTCTTCATCTGACATTGCCGTTGGTTTAGTACCTGGATCTACCGCGACCCACTGATCTTTATCCACCAGCAGATCCTCCATCTTGAGATTCCACAACTCAAAACTCTGACCATTAAATTTCTCGATCTCTATCTTTCCGCCGCTCGCCATCTTCTTTCACCGCAAGAATCAATCCCGCAGATCTCCCACTGCACAGGGTCTACCACAGGCCCGAGCAAAAAACCCTCAACAACAAAGGCGTCCCCTTGAAGCCGAAACAGCTCTGATACCAAATGTAGGTTTTAACCCTGAACAGAAATTATCTACACACGAATCTTACAACAGAAAATAAACAATAGCGAGAGCATAAAACATAAAACAGATAAACACAGAGATTTTCCCCTGGATCCCAAATCAGGACGACCAGCTTGATTTTTCATTATATTCCTTTTAGTGTTACAACACATACATATACATGCCGAAGCATACATAAACCCCAATCCATTAACCCTGGATTAGAACATAACCGTAGTTCCCTTGACCGGATCTACAAAATACCAGGGGCCGAAAACCATCGTACCCCAAAACCATGTGCAAAGTCATGCACAAAACATGGGTGGGTCCGCATATGAGTGGGACCGCATACCAAAAAAAATATCGCTGGGGCGCTGTGCCCGACGCAACATACAGTGCGTGGGGCTAGTCGTGGAAAGATTATAACACATACCCAACATGCCTGTTACTGGTCCTCTTGAGATTTAAAAGGCCCAATGTTGAATCCATTGTGTGACCACCTTCTAAAGGTGTCCTCCGAAATTTTTCTTATAATCCCATCACCTATGCCGCTCACCATTACAATATTGATGAGGCTTTGGCTCAGGCGTCGTCCGCAATGTCTGTGTTATAAGTACTTCAGAGTTGTCCCTCACAGCGAAGAGATTTGTTATTTTTGATTGGCGGGATTGATCCCGCCGATGCTAGCCTTCTTGCTTTTGATCTAGAGAATTTCGTTCCACAACTTCCGCATAAAATTGTGCTCATTATTCAAGTTGTTATTAATGGTCTCAACATTCATCGAGCAGTTGTGGACGAAGGTCCATCAACCTTTATCATGTCATCTTTGTGTTGGAAACCCATTGGTTCTCCAGCCCTAAATTCATCACCAAACACCTTAGAAGCATTTGATGGGAGAGAATCAAAACCTTTAGGTGTTCTCGCTAGTTTACAGATTACTTTGAAAGGGAAGACAGTCAATGTCTAGGTCGAATTTGTTGACGCTAAGCTTAATTATAATATTCTCCTCAGTTGCAGCTGGACTCATGCCATGTTGTGTGTTTCATCCACTCTCTTTCATGTTTTGAAATTTTTGCATGAAGGAAATATTGTTACTGTTGACCAATTGTCTTTCTTCACCTCTTCTTCTGAGAACAACGTTCTGTATGTGGACAAGATTCCCACTCCCTACGAGAGCATAGGGCCAGGTATTTTTAAAGATCCTGCCCTCATGGGTATTTTTCCTCTTCCTCCTTCGAATACTATTCACATTCATATGATCTCTCGGTCTGATGACCCATGGATGATTCCTTCGCCTAAACAGATTGATTCCTTCGGAGATTCGATGCCTTTGAGTCTGATTGATATTGATTACTATGAACTCATTACTGCTTCGGAAACTCCGTCTTCTAATTGTGCTCCTTTGAGCATGTCTCTTGACATTTATTCTCAATCCTCCTGGCTTGGTGATTCGGATTCACCTGATCCTTTGAAAGAAGTGTTTCCCTCCGATGAGGCCATCGTGGAAACCATGTCTCTTGAGGATATGCCATGGGATGATGGTCATCATCATTCCTCGTTTATGCCTGGCCTCAGGCCCATGTCTACTTGTCTTGAGCGTTTTGTAACTCAGGTTCCTTTGCCTCTGCTTCAATTACCTGTTTTGACACATGATGTCTTTACAGAAGGTAACTTGAGTTACATTACACAGATGATGCCTATTGAAATTTTCGTTAAATCGGGAATTTTCAAGAACATTCATATTGGGTTTACTTTTTATTCTGATGAAGTTCGAGTTTATACTAGCCTTTTTCACGAGTTCTATGATGTATTTTCATGGTCCTACGAAGAAATGCCTGGCATTGATCCTAGCATAGTGGTGCATGAAATTCCTACTTATCCCAATTTGAAACCTATTCACTAGCGTCTTCGTCCAGTGCTCCCTAGAAAAGCTACCGCCATTAAGGTTGAAGTTGAAAAACTTCTCCAAGCTAGTTTTATTTATCCGATTCCTTTGACACAATAGGTCTCTAACATTTTTCCTGTAGATAAGAAGCAGGGAACTATTAGTGTCTGTGTTGATTATCATGATATTAATTAGGCTTGTCCTAAGGATAATTATCCCACTCCGTTTGTTGATCAAATCATTGATTACTGTGCAGGGAGTGAGATATTTTCCTTAATGGACAGTTTTTCTGGTTACAATCAGATTAAAATTCTTTCGACTAATCAACATAAGACTAAATTTATTTGTCCTTGGGGTACTTTCGCATATAAAATGCTCCCTTTTGGCTTAAAGAATGTTGGGGCTACATTTCAGTGAGCGATGTCGTATGCTTTTCATGATATTCGACACATCGTTCAGCCTTATTTGGATGATCTTCCTGCTCATTCAGCTAAGCCTCTGGACCATCCTGACCATCTTCGTCAGATTTTTCTTTGTTGTTGACGTTACAATATTTGGCTTAATTTTCACAAGTGCGTCTTCTGCGTTGATTCTAGTAGACTCTTAGGGTTTATCGTATCCAAATATGGAATTCGCCTCAATCCTCTTAAGGCTGAGGCTATTATTAATCTCCCCTCTCCATCCTCATTACATTAGTTGCAGATTTTCCAAGGTAAGGCTAATTTTCTACGTCGTTTTATACCTAACTATGCAGAAGTGGCTCGGGGATACATGTGTTTATTAAAGCAGGGCATCCCATTCTGTTGGGATGAGATTTCTCAAAATTATTTTGAGGCCCTGAAGATGTTTCTTGTCAACGCTCCTCTGTTGCGTCCTCCTAACTATCATCATGATTTTTCCCTTTATTTGGCCGTCGATTTCAGTATGATTTCCATGGTTATGGTACAAGATGATGATGACGGTAACGAGCATGTTATTTATTACTTGTCTTGTAACCTTCTCGACCCTAATATTCCCTATGCACATGTTGAGAAGTTAGCGTTAGCCGCAGTCCAAGTCATTCAACGTTTTCGTCATTATATTCTTTTGCGTGTAGTGACTGTGATTTCTGATTGCAACCCAATGACCTATATATTGTCTCTACAATTTCTAGGGGGAAATAATCAAAGTGGATTTTTATCCTCCAAGAGTTTGATTTTGAACTTACTACGTCCAAGTCGAAGAAGTCATTAGTCTTTGCTGATTTAATTTGTTCCTTGACTTCAGACCCTCCTCCGTCTCGTCCTGAGGAATACATACCAGGCGATACGCTTTTCTTGATTAGCACCCTCGATCCATGGTACAGTGATATCATCATTTATCTTTAGACCTCTACTTTCAGATCTGAGTTGACAAAGGATTCCCTCCGACACATCCGTCATCAATCACAACCTTATCATATAGTCAGGGATACCCTCTATCGTGTTGGAGTGGATTCCATTCTCCGTCGATGTTTGACCCTCGAGGAAGCTGAGAAAGTCCTCAATGATTGTCATAGTGGCGCCTATGGCAGTCACATGTCTGGTTATGCTACTACACAGAATATTCTTCGTGCTTGTTATTTCTGGCCTTCTATCTTCAAAGACTACATTGTTGCAGTTCGTAAATGTCATGATTGCTAGGTTTATCAATGCAAGATGCGTGCACCACCTGTACCTCTTCATCCTGTCATTATCGTTGGTCCCTTTGCGAAGTGGGGCATCGATTTTATGACATGTAACCCTCACTCGGCCAGGGGGCATGCTTATATTATCGTAGCCATGGAATACTTCACCAAATGGGTCGAAGAAATGCCTACACTTGTTGCTGATGGTAAGGCAAAAACTTAATTCATATTCAATCATATCATTGCTAGGTTTGGTGTCCCTCAAGCCATCGTCACTGATCATGGTACCCATTTTCGGCATTACATGGTGGCCGAGTTGACTTCTAAGTTGGGTCTGCGTCACAATAGCTCCACGCTGTACTATCCTCGGGGCAATGGCCAGGTCGAAGCCGTGAACAAAGTTCTTGTTACCATGCTTCAACGTATGATTGGGATCCATAAATCAAATTGGAATCTCATTTTATTTTTAGCTCTTTGGGCGTACCGAACCTTAGTTAAGAGTGCAACCAGATCCATCCCTTTTCAGTTGGTTTATGGGCTAGAAGCCACTCTTCTGATTGAATGTGAAATACCTTTGCTCAAGTTGGTAGTTGAATTACTACCAAACACTTCACCCAAAGAAGATTTTCTCCTTCATCTTGAAAGGTTATATGAAACCCGCCTCTTTGCTGCTTTGGTTATTGAAGCACAGAAAAAGCGGGTCAAAGCTCATTTTGACCAATCAGTTTCCCCTCGTTATTTCGTTGAAGGAGATCTCGTCCTCCTATATGACGAAGCTCTTGATAAGCTGGGGGCAGGTAAATTTCAACCCATGTGGCATGGGCCTTGTTGGGGTTCCCATGTTTTGGCCAGGTTGACAAGACCAAAAGATGAGACAACATAGAACCACTTTCAGAACTTTAGGATCTAGCCCTCCTAGGTCCAGAGAGGGATCTCTCTAGATGAGTCAAAGAGTATGTCTTTGAAGCTCTAAGTTGTGATTTTAGGCTAGTTATAAGCTCAGGGTTGTTTGTTTGATTGTTTATGTTTGGTTGTTGGGAATCAAGAAAGAAGGATCCAATACAAGACAAGGATGAGCAAAGAGGAAAACTAGGCAAAGGTAGATGATTCAGGGAACATCAAGGCCATTGGGAAATGGAGTCAAGAAAAGATTTACTTGTAATCAATGTGCAAGCTTTCAGTTGGGCTAAAAATCTAGAGCATTTGGATCTTATAGGATGATTAGCGAGGAGGAAAATTAAGGGCTGAAAATGGGGGGAGGAGAACCATCCAATCCTGTCTATAGATCAGGCCAGAGGTCATTTAACTCCAGACCTGCTTGGACAAAATCAGAGGTAGGGAAAGGGATCTTAGAAAGGCCTAATTAAGATGGAAAGATCCTAGTGAGGCAGAGACAGGGTTATAGACCTCCTAGTTTTCTCAACACATCCAACTAAATCCTAACAAGAACATCTAAACATAGATTTCATTAATTCATACATCAGAGAGTAGGCAATAACATCCACTACACTGGTTAAATCAATTGAAATCAATATTCAGATACACATATAAGCAGAAAACATAAAGGGCTGGGAGAGCAGCAACATAAGGTACCTATCAAGGGTAAATCTCATGCCAAACTTCTGATGCGAGCCAGTAGAAATGAAATGAAATGAAATTAGACACAGAGATAAGAAAACATCACCAGCTGCTTTAGATCAGGATCCAAAGAAATATGCTTGTTATATTAAAAACAACACTAATCAGGTACATTATAGCCCATATCTTGAACATTCAGTCTGAATACATCAAATCTCTGCCTATCTTACAGTATTACACAGAGAACTTGTCTCAAGAGGAAAATGCTTGCGTTTCACTGAAATCTCATCAACAACCAACAACAACTTCTTTCTGTGCTTTATAGCAGAGGATGAACAGAAGATCGACTGAGGGGGGTAGGTGAACCCTAAATGTAACATCAAACACAAAAATGAATGCAGGGCCGAGACCCATTCTGTTTAACTACTATGTAATAAATCTCTGTCACCTCCTTTGTGAAAAAGAGATCTTCTCCAGATATGATCTTGACATCTTTTGGCTGTGGTACTCCTGATGCTTTGTACAAAAATAAAATAAACTACTAAGAGGTCTATCATATAAATTCTCTGGCAGTTTCGAACTGCTGCTAGGATGGACATTCCCTCGGGGGCATTGTGCGTAATAAAAAATATATGGGCGTCCTGTACTTTGTCCTCTGATTGAAGAAAACATTATGCTGCTGAAGGAGAACCCTGGTGGTACGATCTCTTGTGCATTAAACATCTGATTGACCTTAGGGGTTTTGAATCTGGTACTTTACCTCTGAAACTGCTGCATTATGGATCCAAATCTTCAGTCCTGCGCACTGAAAACTATAATCATAAGCTGGTTTTACTACTGCTCCATAAATGTTTCGATTCTGGCAAGATCTCGGCTTTAATGGCGCCATATAGGGCTGCGGGTTTTCAAAACCTGTATTTTGATGAAATTTATTCTTCCGCCACCTTTCTTGACATTTCACTGGAGTACCAGCTCCCATATCATCTTCCTATTTGTGCCACACGCCATTAAGGAAGTACGTGTGCATTCATGGCGATTTTCTGCCTCTGATAATCCTGCGAAAGCATGAGACCTACGAAACAAATCATAGACGGGGGAAATGGGTGCAGAGTGAATGGAGGAAATGGCCACGTAAGAAAAATGGAGGAGAAATTTGCGACGAAAATGATGAAAATCGCTCTGGTAGAGGTTCGCAGTCTGCAGAGCAGAAAAACGAAAGAAAAATGTGGAAAATGCTAAAATGGGTCAAATATAAATAATGGAATGGGAGGAATTACGGAGGGTGCGCGTGGAGCTGACGTGGCGGGACCGGGGACAGTGGAAAAGTCAGCGGCGAGTGAATAGATCTGGACTGTCGATTGTGGTAGAGATCGACGGCAGAGGTCGACGGACATCGGGCCTGGGCATAGGTTAACGCGCGTGCAACTCTGGTGAATGACGGTCGTTGGATGAGCGATCTGAGATCTGACGGCTGGCAGCGATTTCGCTGGGCATCCGTGGTCAACAGATAATGCACGGGGAGAAAGCAGTTTTGGAGTCGTACAGGGGACAGGTGGCACACGATGAGTGGAATCGCTGGGTGATCAGAGAAAACCACCAAGCGCGCGAGGGTGGTGCGAAAGAAACTGGATGTTTTTGAACAGTGCATAGTAGGGTCCACCGATGGAAAGGCTCCGGACCGTTGATCTGGCGGGGAAACGGACGGCGATGGCCCGGCATGGAAAATAGGCGGGGGAGACGCGGGCGCTGGAGATTTAACGTCCGTCGTCCGATCAATTGAGATCAACGGCCAACGCTGTGCCCGAAAAGGCTTGAGATAAGCGCTTTTTGCCTTGGCGAGTGGTTACCGCGCTGGGTTACATGGAGGAAAAGGGCGCGGGGCTAGCGGAAAAGGGCTGAGGCCTATTATATGGTCGGAAATGGGTTTTTAAGCCATTTTTAAAGTTTTTGGAGCCTAGAAAGGGTAACGATAGGGAGATGGAGGGGGAATTTGGGCAAACAAAGGGTGCAGGGGTCTTTAGAGGGGATTTAGCGGGTTAATAGGCGAAAATAAGAAGGGAAAGGGGGACTTTGTCAAAGGGGAAATGAGGTAAAATAGTGGTGTTTTGCAGAAGTATGAGGGGCAATGAAGGCTCTGAGATAGGAAATCAGCAGAGGGGATTAGTATAAGGCAAAGAACTCAAAGACTTCAAGGAGGATGGATTTTCAGGGGAAAAGCATTCCTTGAAGGCTCCACAATGACATAGCCCCCATCTTGCTTGTCAAGAATTTCATAGGGGAGCTAACAGTGGCTCCACAGGGATGGATTCTTCTTGAAGGAGTCAAGAAACCAGAGATGATCTTTGGAGTAGGCCAGATGCCTGCTGCCTGGCACATCCCTTCTTTCTTCAATTTTTAGCTGCCACAATATGATAGAAACATCAGTAGAAATATTTCCCAATCAATCTACCTACCCAAACTACAATCCTAACAATCTTCCCTCTTTAGGGTGCATTTGAGCTAGCATACCCTTTACATTTATTTTCAAAACAAAAGACGAACCTATTCTAAGTCTACCCTTATTTCTCCATGAGGCCAGATTAGACAGTTGGCCTCATATGATTCTCTACCTAATCTACTACCTGCTGGGATTAAACTGTCCAACAGGTTTCTTCTCCTACATTCTAAGACAAGAAATTCAAAACAGCCAAGCCAGGATTAAACTGTCTGACTTGCTGCAGTGAAGACTTGCAGAAAACTGAAAACAAAACTGTGAAGGCATGGAATCTGTAGTTCTGGAACATCCTTCTTTTCTTGTGACTCAAGTTTTGAGCATATTAGAGTCACTTCCTTTGTTCATTTCAGCTCTGGTTTTAGGCATATTAGAGCTGATTCTTCTTTTCCCTTTTGCTGGTCCAGGTTTTGAGCATATTAGGACCATTTATTATGCTTCTTTGGCTCAGATTTTGATCATGTTTGAGCCACCTTTTTGCCTTTCGGAGGTTCTAGTTTTGAGCTTGTCTAAACCTCTCCTTTCTCTTCTGTTTTTTGAAACATTTTCTCTGTTTTCTTGAAAGTAAAACTGCAATGGTATGTACAATGGAAATGGAACTGGAAATGATAATTAGCAGAAGTAGTGTTTGAGCATCCTGCCATTGACAGGACCCCCAAACAACTCTGTACCATCAAGTTCTTGTAAGAAAAATGCATTAGGACCCATAGTGGCTTGAATAATATATGGACCTTGCCACAAGTTGTCAAACTTGCCATGTTTACCTTTGTCCTCCCTCCTTGAATCCCATTTCAGAACTTTGTCCCCAACTTTGAAATCTGAAGCTTTGGCTCTTTTGTCAAATAGCCTTTTAATGTTCTCCTGAACTCTGATAGCTCTGCTATAAACCTGCTCCCTTGTTTGCTGCAGATGGATAGTTTCATTGATTCTTCTCACCATGTTGTTTTCCTCTGTCTGAATCTCTTGGACAAGCTTAATCACTGGCACTCCCAGGCTAGTAGGGAAAACTGCTTTTGTTCCATAGACCAGCTGGAATGGAGACATGCCAATAGATTTCTTCGTGGTGAGCCTATCAGCCCACAAAGCATGTACCAACTTTTTATGCCATGACTTTTTGTTCTCTTCCAGCAGCTTCTTGATGATTGTAATCAGGCTTTTATTTTATGATTCAGCTAATCCATTACCCTGAGGGTAATAGGCAGTTGAATGACCAAGGGCTATTCCATACCTATGACAGAAATCAATCATCCTCTTGAATCCGAAATCAGCAGCATTGTCAGTGATTATTTTTCTTGGACAGCCAAACCGAGAGAGGGTGAAGTCTTCTAGGAACCTAATGATGACAGAATCAGTGGCATTCCTAGTGGGTATGGCTTCTATCCATTTGGTGAAGTAATCTGTAGCAGTTAGGATCCATTTATGTTGTCCAGAGGAAGCAGGGTGAATTTCTCTTATAAAATCTAGGCCCCATTGCAGGAAGGGACCTTCTATAGTGATAGGCTGTAAAGGGAGGGGGAGGAGCTTTCTTCTGCCTTCGAAGATCTGACATTGGTGGTAGGTAAGAATCATTTTATGGACATCGTTGAAGAGTGTAGGCCAATAGTAACCAGCCCTGATTATTTTATTTGCAGTGGCTTTCCAACTCAGGTGGCCTCCACACTCCCGAGCATGGAATTCTTTTTTGATTCTTTCAGCTTCAGTTTCAGACAAACATTTCAACAATAGGCCATTTGGATTTTTCCAGTATAGGTTTTCATTCAAAATGCAGTAATTCCTAGCTTTGAGTTTTATGAATCTGGCCTTGGTTTTAGATAGTTCTGAAGGGGCATTGAGATTGGTGAGCACGTAAAGGATATCAGAATACCAAGGAGAGTTCTGAAACTGCTCCTCAACCGTTGGATGGGGTAATCCTTCCTGCTCATCTAAGGCATTTATCATGTTGATGTCAAGGGCCTGCAGATTAGATTCAGCCATTAACTAGGCCAGGCCTTGACCTTTGATCAGCTTGGTGGGTTTTATTTCAAGGTCGTATTCTAAGATTGTAGCAATCCATTTTCCCCTTTTCCCATCAGGGTCCTGGGACAAGATATCTTTAACCACTATATTTGGCACATAAGCAATGGTGTGAGAATGCAGAATGTACACCCTAAAGTCTTTTAAGGCCTTTACCAGGGCATAGGCCTATTTTTCCATAATTTTGTATTTCAAGGGTGCGTCCCTTAAGGCTTTGCTAAAAAAGGCAATTGGTTGTTCATTACCTTTTGAATTCTTTTGCAGTAAGACTGCAGCTATTGTGTGTTCAGAGGAAAAGGAAAAGATCAGAAAATCATTTGAGAAGTCTGGGCTAATAAGGATAGGGGCCTGAGTGAGTGCAAGTTTTACTGACTCAAAATATTTCTTGGCTTCAACAGTCCACTTAATTCCTGCACCTTTCCTTAGCATGTTAGTCATTTTCCTAAGGTGCTCAGCAAGATTGGGAATGAATCTCCTAAGGAAATTGATCTTCCCAATGAAGGACTGCAACTCCTTGATGTTAATCGGATGTGTAATTTGAAGTATTCCCTCAACCCTCTGTGGATCTATCCTAATCCCTTTCTCAGATATAATGTGACCAAGAAGTTTACCTTCTTGCAGCCCAAAAATAGTTTTCTTAGGATTTAGGGATAGACCGTACCTTCTACATCTTTCAAAGACTTTCCTCAGATGTTTCAAGTGTTCTTCTTCAGTTTTAGAAAAGACAGTCAAGTCATCCAAATAGATAACTATGAAGTGTCCTATTTCCTCTGAGAAAGCTATGTCCATCACTCTCTGGAAGGTAGCTCCAGCATTCATCAATCCAAAGGGAATTTTCACATACATGAAGGTGCCCCATGGAGTGGTAAAATTTGTTTTGAGTTGATCTTCTAGGAGTACAAGAACTTGATTGTATCCTGAAAAACCGTCAAGCAAGGAGATTCTCTTAGAGCCCACTACCTTCTGTAGGATATGTTCCATTCTAGGCAGAGGGTAGTTGTCTTTTAGGGAGGCTCTGTTGAGGTTTCTGAAGTCTATGCATAGTCTGATCTCCCCCGTCTTCTTCCTCACAACCACTAAGTTTGACACCCAATCAGAAAACCTTACAGGGACTATTATGCCTGCATCATACATATTTTTAATCTCCTTCTTAACTGCAGGCAATTGTTTTGGATTGATTCTGCGGAGTTTTTGTTTGAAAGGCTTCTTATTTTCCTTCAGGGGTATCTTGTGTTGTATAGTGTTGGTGTCATATGCCTTTAAGTCTTCATAGCTCCATGCAAACACATCAATGAATTCCTTGAATAGGTCAATGCATTTGTTCTTCATGTTTGCAGGTATAGACTTAACCAGTTTTATCATTTTGGGCTTATCTTCAGTGCCAATGTTGCATTCTTCCACATCCGAGTCTGCATGTTCTATAGTGGGATTTTTTTCTACGTCATCAAAGTCAAAAAGGTCCTCTAGTGGTGCCAGGACTCTGGGTATATTCTTATCTTTGGCCTACAACACCTCTATCTCTTCGTTATCTGCATTTTCACATTTTTCGGCTGAACTTCCAGCTTCCTTAGAAAAGGTGTTTATTTCTATGTTACAGGGCGTTTTTTTTTCATCTGGGGGATCCTCACTTGGGCAGCTGTCATCAAATTTTGATTCTAAATCAGAAAATTCAAACTCATTTCTGCCCACTAGAAATCTTCGATCTGTTTATCTCCTTCAAATACCTGCCAATATTTTTCGTTGTCTGGCACTGCAGGTCTGAACTTGGTTTGAATGATGATTTGTTGGTCAGGGGGAGTCTTAGGATATGAAATAGCCAGGAAAGCTAAGCCATTTGCAATGATGTTTTTACTCCTAGGCACAAATACCAATTCATATTCTACAAAGGTTTTCAATAGATCTACTGCATCATTCCTGTACGCTCTAAGTCGGGGATGTTTTGCAGTATATTCTCCATTTACCTGTTTGATTACTAACTCAGAGTCTCCTCTCACAATTATCCTATGGGCTCCTAATATTTTCAATAATTTCAGACCCAGGATGAGAGCCGCATATTCTGCAATATTATTTGTGCATTTAAAATGCAGGTTCACAGCATGGCTCTCTGCGTGGTTATTTCCTGTGTTACGTAGCCACACCCCTGCTCCAGCGTTTTTCCTAGTACAGGACCCATCGAAGTTCATTTCCCACAGGGGCTCGCCATTATGTTACGTTGGGGAGGCTGTACTAGGTTGTGGGTTGTCTTGTTCTTTATGTGTTATGTCAGTTTGTAGGGTGTGACTAATAGGCTGACTGCATTGTGTTCCTGGTTCTTTCTGAGTTTCGTTTTCAGTACCCTGCCCATGGTTTTCTTCATCGTATTCTTCTAGGGTAGCCATTATGCTAAGGTCCATGGGCTCTATGTCCTTGCTTGTATTTCTACATTCAGATTTTGGCTCTCCTAAGGATTGGTCGTTATAAAGAATGAAAGAGTCCAAGTCTGTGTGTACAGAGTATAATGGTGAATTTTCAGGCTTCTCGAGCCTACTGACTAGGAATTTCATCTGGGACTCTCTATACAGTCTTCTAAGTTGGCCAAATATAGGGAAAGTGGCATATGAGCCATCCATCTGCATTGTTCCTTGCAGCTTGGCACCCCATGATCTAGATATCAACATGCCATATTTTGGTGGCACATCTGCTACCACCACATCCATGACCATACATTTAGCTGGGATCTGGGTCAAGCTCACACATAATTCTTTGATTAGGCCTAGGCATTTTACTCTGCTAGAGTCAAACAAATATATATCTTTATAAGGTCGCTTTATCTCTAGGCCTAGCTTTTCCATCACTACCTTAGGCATTAAATTTTGTGATGCTCCAGAATCATGCATGGCATTGTGGAGTATTTTGTCATGAATGTTAAGACTGATATAAAAAGGTGGAACTACCCCTCCTGAAACTTTCCCTCAATCTTTGGACGAACAGCAGGGCAGGTTGAGCGTCATTCAAATTCACAGTGTCATTATTTTCCCCCGGATTTAATGCTTTCAAAATTTGGCCTTTATATACATTCTGAGTGGCCAACTCAGATAATGGTACAGAGATTTTGATTTTTGCAATCTCACTCTCCAAATTGAAAGTGGACTGACTCTTGGAAATGCTTGACTCTGTTTTATTAGCCACTGTCTTAGTGGCTGAATCAGTTTGTGATTTCTCACTATGTACAGGGTTGGGAATCGTTTTATCAGGAGCACTAACTGTAGTGCTAGTGCTGGTGGTTGGTTGGCTTTGTTTTTCAGTGTCTTGGTTGTCCTTTTCCTTGTTTTTCCCAGAAATTTCAGCTGCTGACTTGTTATTTACAGCAGATGCTTTAGAAGTTTTATCAGGTCTTTTCTTGATGGTAACCTTGGGAGTCTTTATTTTGGAATTTTCTTGGTTCTTTTTTCTCCTAAGTTCATATTTTTCCCTACCTGCATCATGGCATTTTCGAATCCTAATCTGTAATCCTCAGTTTCTAACCATTCCTCATCCCAATATGAAGGTGAGGGCTGATCTTCTCCTGAATCACAGTTAAGGATCGATTCTTCTGTTTCAAACATGTTTATTGTATTCTCCTCAGACTCTTCTATAATTCCCTCATCTTCATCTAAAAAGTTTTCTTGAAATGGGGGAATAATTTATTGATCTGACTCTCTTTGTCTGTTGGGAGCAACATTGTTTCTTCTAACGTTCTAGTTCTGGTTTTGGTTTCTGTTTTTGGACAACCATCCTTTTAATCATTTGTTGTAGCTCTTCCACGTTTTTATACAGTCTATCATATTTGGGATCAGATGTGGAGGCTACAGTGTTATCCCTATATCTTACCCTTTTCTCAGCCTTTAATCTTGCCCTTTTTTCCATCAAGTTTGCTTCTATGTTTATGGCTCCTTTCTGCATGTCTTCCAATGCGGTGTACTCTTTATCTCTAAGCTCATAGGCCATGTCAGCATCAAATCCATCAGGATATTTAGCCAGGGCCATCCCTTGTGGGGGTTTCATGTGTGGAGGGAGAGCATTGTATATGCTATTGAATCTAGTGGTGTAATCGTGGACACTCTCTCCTACGTTCCTCTTAAGGGACATGTAGTCTGCTAGGAGCTGGCGAGGGTTTGCTTTAACCTCCCATTTGTCTATGAAGTTCCGATATAATGCAGGGAGATCTTGGATACTGCCAGGGGGTAAGCTTTTAAACCATTTCTTTACATCACCCCCTAAGCTTTGGACGAATATCCTCATTTTGATTGTCTCATCATCAATTTCCATATAGTCAAAAGAATCCTCCATCTTATCTACATGTTTCTGGGCTATGATGGATTCTTTAGCAGTGAAGCGTGGGATTTTTTATTGATAATCATTGGGTAAGGGTAACAAGGGCTGTGGTAGAACTAAAGGTGCATACCAGGCTGCCATGGTGATGTTCTGATGAGGTATAGGGTTGGCTTGAGCAGCTGGTATCTGGATAATCGGTATATTAGGACCAGCAAAAGTTTGTTGAGCAGATCTAGGGTGGGAGAGCCCCAAGTTTTGAATGAAGTGGATATCAGGTGGTGTAGATGGAGGGGTTCCTCTGTCCCTAGTGTGTTGATCAGTATGAGATGGTGAATTGTGGAACTCAGGGTGTAGCTGGTCTAGGTGATTGAATGACGTAGTTCTTGGTAGCCTATTCTAGTAGACGTAGATAGAGCTGCTAGATCTTCTAGTGCAGAATTAGCTCTATAAATGTGACTGGAAATAGTTGGTCTTTTGGGCGTAGGAGCTCCTTTGAGGATATTCTCCGAATTGTCAACTATTTCAAGTGGGTCGGGGTTGGGATAAGCTCTTGTGTGAATGGTTCTGAAAGCCAGAATGTTGTTTCTAAGTCAAGCAGCTTAACCCTACTTGTTACTTATACTGTAGTTGATATTTTCTCAAAGGTTGGTTTCCCAGTGGAGTCTATTGTGAAACCAAGAGAATCAGCAGGCCTACTGATCACCAGTGGAGTATTTTCGTTTAGGAACAATGAAGTCGCCGGGTGGAGGGTTTTAGGGTATGTCTAAGGGGTTACATTGTCCACCACAGTGCTCAGGCACTATCACCTTTCAGGAATCTCCTCATGACAGTAAACCCCAACCAGAGATTGACCAGGAGGGCATTTACCAGATATGTCACCTCCGAAGAGTGTGAGATCCGGAGGCTACCTGGCGCTTCCCAGGCTCTGTCTAGGAGTATGGTGGCTATTCAATAATGGAGGTCGATTCAAGAAAGGAGTGACTCACTGTCAACCTAACCAGAGTTCTAAGTTTCTGAGTCTTGGAAATGTATAAGGTGAAATGCAATCAGAATTTCCCCAGTATGGTCGCCATTATGTTGGGGTTCCCATGTTTTGGCCAGGTTGACAAGACCAAAAGATGAGACAACATAGAACCACTTTCAGACCTTTAGGATCTAGCCCTCCTAGGTCCAGAGAGGGATCTCTCTAGATGAGTCAAAGTGTATGTCTTTGAAGCTCTAAGTTGTGATTTTAGGCTAGTTATAAGCTCAGGGTTGTTTGTTTGATTGTTTATGTTTGGTTGTTGGGAATCAGGAAAGAAGGATCCAATACAAGACAAGGATGAGCAAAGAGGAAAACTAGGCAAAGGTAGATGATTTAGGGAACATCAAGGCCATTGGGCAATGGAGTCAAGAAAGAATTTACTTGTAATCAATGTGCAATCTTTCAGTTGGGCTAGTCATCTAGAGCATTTGGATCTTATAGGATGATTGGCGAGGAGGAACATTAAGGGCTGAAAATGGGGGCAGGAGAACCATCCAATCCTGTCTATAGATCAGGCCAGAGGTCATTTAACTCTAGACCTGCTTGGAAAAAATCAGAGGTAGGAAAAGGGATCTTAGAAAGGCCTAATTAAGATGGAAAGATCCTAGTGAGGCAGAGACAGGGTTCTAGACCTCCTAGTGTTCTCAACACATCCAACTAAATCCTAACAAGAACATCTAAACATAGATTTCATTAATTCATACATCAGAGAGTAGGCAATAACATCCACTACACTGGTTAAATCATTTGAAATCAATATTCAGATACACATATAAGCAGAAAACATAAAGGGCTAGGAGAGCAGCAACATAAGGTACCTATCAAGGATAAATCTCATGCCAAACTTTTGATGCGAGCCAGTAGAAATGAAATGAAATGAAATTAGACACAGAGATAAGAAAACATCACCAGCTACTTTAGATCAGGATCCAAAGAAATATTCTTGTTATATTAAAAACAACACCAATCAGGTACATCATAGCCCATAGCTTGAACATTCAATCTGAATACATCAAATCTCTGCCTATCTTATAGTATTACATAGAGAACTTGTCTCAAGAGGAAAATGCTTGCGTTTCACTGAAATCTCATCAAAAATCAACAACAACTTCTTTCTATGCTTTATAGCAAAGGATGAACAGAAGATCGACTGAGGGGGTTAGGTGAACCCTAAATGTAACATTAAACACAAAAATGAATGCAGGGCCGAGACCCATTCTGTTTAACTGCTGTGTATTAAATCTCTGTCACCTCCTTTGTGAAAGAGAGATCTTCTCCGGATATGATCTTGACATCTTTTGGCTGTGGTACTCCTGATGCTTTGTACAAAAATAAAATAAACTACTGAGAGGTCTGTCATATAAATGCTCTGGCGGTTTCGAACTGCTGCTAGGATGGACATTCCCTCGGGGGCATTGTGCATAATAAAAACTGTATGGGCGTCCTGTACTTTGTCCTCTGATTGAAGAAAACATTCTGCTGCTGAAGGAGAACCCTGGTGGTACGATCTATTGTGCATTAAACTTTTGATTGACCTTCGGGGTTTTGAATCTGGTACTTTGCCTTTGAAACTGCTGCATTATGGATCCAAATCTTCAGTCCTGCGCACTGAAAACTATAATCATAAGCTAGTTTTTCTACTGCTCCATAAATGTTTTGATTCTGGCAAGATCTGGGCTTTAATGGCGCCGGATAGGGCTGTGGGTTTTCAAAACCTGTCCTTTGATGAAATTTATTCTTCCGCCACCTTTCTTGACATTTCACTGGAGTACCAGCTCCCATATCAGCTTCCTGTGTGTGCCACACGCCATTAAGGAAGTACGTCTGCATTCATGGCGGTTTTGTGCCTCTGATAATCCTACGAAAGCATGAGACCTACGAAAAAAATCATAGACGGGGGAAATGGGTGCAGAGTGAATGGAGGAAATGGCCACGCAAGCAAAATGGAGGAGAAATTTGCGGTGGAAATGATGAAAATCGCTTTGGTAGAGGTTGGCGGTCTGCAGAGTAGAAAAACGAAAGAAAAACTTGGAAAATGCTAAAATGGGTCAAATATACGTAATGGAATGGGAGGAAGTACGGAGGGTGCACGTGGAGCTGACGTGGCGGGACCGGGGATAGCGGAAAAGTCAGTGGCGAGTGAAAAGATCTGGACCGTCGATCGTGGGGAGATCGATGGCGGAGGTCGACGGATGGCGGGCCAGGGCATAGGTTAATGCGCGTGCAGCTCTGGTGAATGACGGTCGTTGGATGAGCGATCTGAGATCTGACGGCTGACAGCGATTTCGCTGGGCATCCATGGTCGACAGATAACGTGCGGGGAGAAAGCGGTTTTGGAGTCGTACAGGGGACAAGTGGGACACGATGAGTGTAATCGCTGGGTGATCGGAGAAAACCACCAAGTGCGCGAGGGTGGTGTGAAAGAAATCGGCTGTTTTTTAACAGTGCATGGAAGGGTCCACCGGCGGAAAGGCTCCAGACCGTCGATCTGGCGGGGAAATGGACGACGATGGCCTGGCACGGAAAATAGGCGGGGGAGATGTGGGCGCTGGAGATTTAACGTCTGTTGTCCGATCAATTGAGATCAACGACTGACGCTATGCCCGAAAAGGCTTGAGATAAGCGCTTTTTGCCTTGGCGAGTGGTTACCGCGCTGGGTTACATGGAGGAAAAGGGCGTGGGGCTAGTGGAAAAGGGCTGAGGCCTATTATATGGCCGGAAATGGGTTTTTAAGCTATTTTTTAAGTATTTGGAGCCTCGAAAGGGTAACGATAGGGAGATGGAGGGGGAATTTGGGCAAACAAAGGGCGCAGGGGTCTTTAGAGGGGATTTAGGGGGTTAATAGGGGAAAATAAGAAGGGAAAGGGGGACTTTGTCAAAGGGGAAAGGAGGTAAAACAGTGGTGTTTTGCAGGAGTATGAGGGGCAATGAAGGCTCTCAGATAGGAAATCAGCAGAGGGGATTAGTACAAGGCAAAGCACTTAGAGACTTCAAGGAGGATGGATTTTCAGGGGAAAGGCATTCCTTGAAGGCTCCACAATGACATAGCCCCCAGCTTGCTTGTCAAGAATTTCATAGGGGGGCTAACAGGCCTTACATTGTTAAATGTGTATTGTAGAATGGGGCATATGAGCTCATTGATTACGAAGGTCATCTGTTAGAACAACCCAGAAATGGGTTGTATCTCAAAAATTATTATGCATGAGCCATTCATGTGTACATAGGTGTTTTTTTTAATTTTTGTACATGATTTGATTTGGTGTGCTTTGAGAGCATTTTCCTGCTTATTTGGGTCTTGCTTATTTGTGCAGATGTCTATTACCCCTTATGTCGGTTTTGCGGATGGTGCTTCCCATAGTACTAGGAATTTTTCTTCAGCAGCCTGGGTAATCTATGATCCTGCTGGTGAGTTGATAGAACTACAAGGCATTTGTCTAGGACGAAATACAAACAATGTCGCTGAATATAGTGCCATTCTTGAACTATTAACCAAGGCAATCAATCTTGGCATATGCACATTTCTTGTAAATCTAGATTCACAGATTTTTGTTCTACAACTCAATGATCGTTATTCAGTTTGAAACCCGTACATTTTGAGGTTGTATTTACGTATTCGTTTGTTGGAAAAACATTTTTATTTTGTCACATATCAACATATTCCTAGACGAATGAATGCATTAACTGATATAATGGCTAACATTGTATTAGATAGACATTTGTGTAATTTGTAAAATCATCATCATGTGAAAAGATCCATATAGGAAAATAGCTTTATATATATATATATATATATATATATATATATATATATATATATATATATATATATATATATATATAAAAATGTTTGCATCAGTGTGAATCATACATTCAAAAAAATATGTATTTTTCTGTTACATCCTGAGACCCCATGTCTCTCAAAAATGCAGACATAAAGCCTAGGTGTCTAATTAGCATGATGCTCATGATAGCATGTCACTACCCGTACAAGCCACCTCAGCAATCGGTTAATACGGCTTGACACCCTGATGGTATGTCTCTGGTAGGCGCGAGGCACATCGTCGAATCATGCATAATCTAGGATTCCATGTGTGATCCCCTCTAGGTTGCGCACGAGCTCTTTTTCCTCGCTACCATCACCATGAGGGTCGAAATCACAAGGAATTCACCTCGCTATTGGAGACATGCCCGCGGGTCTCTCTGGGCCGATATCTGCATATACGTGGATTTAAAATCAAAACATAAATAAATAAAAAATTCATAATACTCATGAAAATTAAAAATGAGTCTTACCCAAATCTTCGTCCCAATCCTCTCCCTCCGGGAGTGGGAGGTCCGGATCACCAGTAAAATCTGTACCAAAGTAGGGCCAGTCCTCCACTATGATCAACTGTCGGTGGAGCCAATCAAATAACTCTAGTCTCCAGGACATCTTTTGACTGCCCCCTGCCCTTCACATAAGAGCCGCCCATCGGGCCATCCATGGTTCTCTCACTGATGGTGTTGGGACTATGACCTCCTGACACTGAAATATTGGTAGTCGATCTAGGAAGAACAATACCAGGATAGACCCATAACCAAACTGCTTCAATTTGGTCTTCTTGCACTTTTTTAGCTAATGTTTCTTGTTTATTGTCACGGCCTCTGCCCAGTTATATATGGTCGGTGACAAGCAGTCTATAGCAATAAGCAACTGTGTTTTTGTTGCTTCGTACGGTGCTTGCGATCCCACAGCTCGTGTAATGGTATGCATCACTACTTTTAGTGCTAGGTCTTGGATAGTTTGGATGTCAACTTTCCCACTCCTCATTACTTTCCGTGTCCCTGAACATACTCTATCCATCACCATGGACATGCTTTCCATGCAAGGCTGGGTACCGGTTAGGATCAGTGTTGCTCCCCTTCGCGACAAGCCTTTTATAAAGTAGACATCATAAACATCAATCTCAAGTTCCTGATCTCGAAGTGTGAGCTTTTCCTGCTCCTCATCCCATATGCTGATCAAATACTGTAACATCTCTGGTTGAGCACAAAGACACGGTGTCAAGGATAATTTCTTCATTCCACAATCCCTGAGAGCTTCCATGCATCTCTCATTTTCCATGGCAAGCTCGTCTTCTTCGCTATGTTCCCTTCTTTCCATTCTATTACCATTTTGCCGCTTTTTACCTGTAAACAAATTCATATGAATTATATTAGCCTTTTGGGAACTTGGATTTGTAAATAACTGGGGTTTTTCACTTAAATTGTACACAAAAAATGGTTAGTGTCATTAGCATGACTGTTTTGGAAACAGTCGCGCCAATGGGCGCGCCCTAGTATAAAAAATTGGGTGGTTGGCGCGACTCCGTGCCCGAAACCCGCGCCAACCTTCGTGCCCTAATTTTCATACTTCCTCCCCTAGATTTCAGAATTAGAAGTTGCAGGTAGTAAGAAATGACTCAAAATGAAGAGAAAGATCTTAGATCTTACCTGGAACTGACGGATTTGAGATTGGTCTACTGGATTGTCCGCTATCGTTGTGGAAAAATCATACAGTAAAATGGGTAACTATTTGCTCCACAAGAGGTAAAAAGTGAAAGTAATTGTTTTTTACCATTTTTGGCATTTTATAACTTTTTACAACCCTAATTAGGTTTTAAGACATGTTTTTCAATTATTTTATTATATTATTTTTCGAAAAATGGGTTTTACACGTGTCTCTTGTGCAGCAACAGGTTTTTCAGGACATAGTGATGAAGTAACGAGTTAAATTTTATACTTTTTCGGACTCGGTAAAAACACGAAAAAGTCACTACTGGAGTCATCTTTCAGCTCTTTTCTGACTCTCTAAAACTAAAATTATTGCTGAGACTCTTGTCGTTTCGAACTCGTTAAATGGATGTGAAACAATATCTACCCAGTATACGTTTACCCCTTTTTCGGGCTGGGATAGATTATTTACGAAAAAGGAATACCTTAGCCTATCGCCACTAAGAGGTTCTTTCAGATATTGTTTTCTACCTTTTCGAATCTAAGAGACTATTTACGAAAAGGGCCATGATGGAGTTTTCTTTTCTTCCTTCTTTTCAAACTCTCTAAACATGAAAAGATGTCGAGTTCTACCTTTGCCAGACTTGTTAAACCCTGATGACATCGGATCTCATCGCCATGACATTACTTGAGATCCTCCTTCCTAGGGCTTGTAAAATTTATCGGGTTGGATTTGTTCGAAGGACAAACTTACAGCACAAGCATATGCTATCCCCTTCAAGCTTGTTTTAAAAAATAATTGGGGTACTCGCCAGAAATGGTGGGGGGAAATGGAACCAAGCTTTTGTTATGTTGGCAGTATGTTGCTCTTGAACATGGCACTTGTCTACATTCGTGTCGGGTTGGGGACATCTCATTTCGTCATTTTTGTCTCCATGGGTTAGGGTAATCTCTTTTGATCTCTCATCTGCTCCTTTCCATGTCGTCATGACCTCAAATCCTTTGATGTCAAATACTGCCTAATCCAGTGTCGTGCTGCTGATATGTTCAAGAGAAGTTTGCCTCTGCAGTTTTCAACCTCCCTCTGATTCTTTGTTAATCCTGATTCACTATTATCATGTTCCTCTGTCTCGTGTCGATGATGTGGGAAACATTATGGCCCACCTTCGATCAGGTCACTTCTTGTTGACTTCAGCTCATTATCCAGGAATTTGATCTAGAGACTCTATTCTGGTACCTTGGAGCCTGCATGCCTTAATGGCAGGTTTTTCAGATTCGACGCAAGGTCCACATCATTGGCCTTCGATCGAGTGATTCTGCAGATGTTCGACGCCAGATCACTATTCACATTTCGTGGATGGTACCGGTTGTACCTTGAGAACCATTGTCATCATTGGTGGTTTCTCTCATGCCTGTTAACAACTTTCATCATTGGCTGGTAATCATGTGATTTTCTTGCATGTTTGACTTCAGCTCATATATTCACATGCTTGAATTTGTACTTGTTAAGGTCGAGATGGAGCGCAAGACCCTGGATTTTGTTTGATAAAATCCAGGTTGCAGATTTTGGTGGATTATTATGACTTATTACATGACTCTTTTGTTTGGATGGCTGCGACCATACCTGAGTCTATTTATTGATCCTTACTGCTAGATGGCTACATCCATACCTCAGATCTGAGTTTTTATATATACTCTATTATGGATGGCTACGCCCATACCATATGTTCATGTATCAGAGATATCAGTTGTATTTGTAATTGTAGGTTTTCTAACAACGGTGTTTGGTTCAAACACGTTCTCATAAAGCATTTCGCCCCTCCCTTTTCCTCGGACCTCATGCTTTAGGGGGCATATGTTACACATAATTTTGTTACTACCCTTGCAATCCCCATCTCGCACATTGGAGGGCCATTTCTATGACCAATAAGAAGTTTCATGCCTTGAAAATACCATCATTGTGTCCCTTTACATGAGAATAACATTCCTGTTATTAACAATTCCCTGAGCAGAGACTCAAAAACCCTTGTTTTTGACTTGGTGCGGGTAATCAATTATGCCCTCGCGTCGAAGAGGAAAATTAACACTGGGCTCATGCCAGCTGGCACTCTGTCCTAGGTTGGCACTCGCGCCAAGCTGTTTATGGATTATTTTTTTTTAAATAGAGGTGGAGATTCCACTCCAACCACCTCGAGGATGAGTCATTGGGAGTGGTTGAACTGATAAACCATGGACTGAATCCTTTAGGTTTATGGTTTCCACCTCTTATGGGAACTCCCTAAAGGATAGGCCTCCCTCCCACCTTTGTAGGGATCCTAACCTCCTCTTTTTCCTCTATAAAAGAAGCTATATCTCTTAGTACAAGCTAGCTGAACTTGGAGAATTAGACATACTATAGTTGAATGACTAGAGAAGATAGAAGGAATTACGTTGAGGAAGCTTGAGTTCATACCTTCATCTCATCCGAATTCCCTGACGAGCATCTAAGATGTGCTTCACCTGAACCCCGTTGGAGGAGACTGTGACTTCAAAGCATCGGTTGTAACTCTTCCTTCTATTCATTTATATACATGACTACTGTTTGGTTCCACTGTTGTGTTATGGTGCTTGTTTAATGCAATATGTTTAGCCCTCTTTGAATAGTTAATATTTATGAATTAAAGGTTGTCATCTTGTATTCTGTTCTTGTTTTCTTGTTCTTTGTGCATGTATCCAAGCGTAATGGTGAACGGATTGTGAATTGCCAAAGCAGGAGCGAGAGGCCACCGCTACTACAGCAACAACGACAGCGTTGGATTCCAAGTACGTCGATCTACCGTGTCCCTTGTTCATTCAATAATTAGGAAGTAACACTTTACCATGTTCCTTTGTTTCTAGATCCACTCTAGGGCTAGAGGGATCATCTCTTTCCCCAGAGAGGATTTACCTGCATAACAGATACGTAGGGGCAACGAAGAGCCTCAATTGAACAATTTGATTTAGTTGAGGAGAAGCTTGTTTTTAGGTCCATAGGTCAGGAATATTTTCCAAAGTGTCAGAGAGACAATTTTCCAATAAAAAATAGGAAAGGCGACTTAATTGGCAACAAATCTAGGCCGAGCATGAGAGGGTATGTAGAGGAGTGACGTAGGGTCTGTGTAAAGCAAGTTGGACAACTTGTTTTTCATAGGTAGTCAAGTGCTAAGATTGTTCAAAGAGAGGGTAAAATCCCTCACTATATTTTTCCACTATTTCTCTTGGGTAGGATCATAATTTTGGTGATATTTCATTATAATCATAATTTCCACTGTTGCATAATAATAAAAACCCTCACTGCTACGATGATTTTTCCACATTGGATTTTCTGGGTACATTTGTTTAAAAGTAACGCTGTCATAATTTTTGTGTGTGTGTGTTTGCTAACATTTCTCACTTTCCAACAATTTTATTTCCACAACATTTATTTTAATTTTTGAAGAAATTTTAGTGTGATTAATTCAATATTAATCAAAAAATTAATAAACTAAATTATCAGTTAGGATAATTAATTCCAGTAGCTTCATTTCAAGGAATTTTCAAACGACACACAGTTACAATGTGGTATTTTTTATTCCTGGCCTGGACTCCCTAGTGGTGGCTCTTCGAATTTAGGTCAACCTACATAGATTGGGGTGGGGATCAACATAAAATTTTCTCACACTCTGTTTGGAATACTGACCTATGACCGCCTAATTGTGGAATCAGCTGTGTTGCTGGAAGGCTTCCTTAGGCACACGAGGACCATGGTACAAAGGTAGGTGGAAATTTGTTTCTTTGCAATAAGGTTGGTGGGATGAATATGCATAGAGTGCAGCGCCACCAATTGTCTCAGGCGCGAGGAATTTGAGAGATGGTGGATCCTCTATTTCCCTATTCTCTTCCTTTGGATGGTAACCCTCTTTATCAATATGACATGGTTCAAATTATTTAGCAACTGCACAATTTTATTGTCCATATTGAATGGGCATGCCAAGACAACCATAAGGGCATCCTAGAGTTCATGAAACAATTGTTGCGGAATTTGTGGCAAACACATGACAAAGAGGTGGGCCTTTGGCAAGGGTAGAGGTGATTTCAAGAATATCTAGACTGGTTGGAAAACCCAGATTTCTCACATGAAGGGCCATGACCGTTGCAAGTTCAAACCTCCATCTCCTCTGGGTTCAACTCTAGAACATCCAATCCTAGTAAACTTAGATGACAATTAATGTGTATCGATTTTTTTCTTGTGTTGTTTGTTTTTGGTAATGGGTACCCTTTAATATTAGTACATCGCTATCTCTCTGGCAATACATTGTGTATTTGGGCACACCCTTGTTGACCAAAAAATATAGTAAGAGTAATGCCAATAGGTTTTTGGAATACACTATGAAATAATGTAATCTCTTGAAGTAATAGAAATCCTTAATTAACCGAAAATAAATAAAAAATTACCTGATTTTGAACCAAATTGGCTAAAAATTACTTGAAAAAAAACCATTTTTTTTTTTGTAAATATGGTAGGACCTCGCTATTTTCTATTTATAGATGTTAGGCAGGTTACAAAAGTATAAAATCGAGTCTGTGGCCTCAACCTGCCCGTAGGAAACCAGGTCTATTGGCCACCTGAAAGCATGAAAAGCAAACCAAAACTGAAATTGTTTCATCCATCTATAAGCCGCATGAGCTAGCTGTCCTATAACTGAAATATCCACATACTGATAAAATAAAAGAAGTTCATACAAAACCGATAATTGCATTAGAAAGCATGATAAAAAACAAACCACTAGCCATCAGATAAGTAAAATAAAGATACATGTTTATTTACATTTAATATTTACATAATAATAAAATATACATTAAAAATATTTTTATTGTATTTTACAATTTAATATTAAAAATATGGTAACATGATAATTTTATGTATTTTATATTTTATTTATTTATGTTATATTTTAAACTTTATATAATTTAATAAAATACAATATTTTTATTACATTAAAATTCCTATAAAAATATTGCCATTTCGAATTTTAATGTTTATTGAAACTTTTATCATATCTATATTATTGATTTATTCAATTTAAAAAAATATTATATGCAGTGTAGTATCGTTTGAATAAGTTTGAATATGAATGCATTCCAATTTTTGTAGTGTTATTAAAAATAAAATAACAATTTTATATGATAAAGTGTTATAAGAAGAAAAAATAGATAAAATAATTTTAAGTAATTTGGATTTCTAAATCCAATTAAATTTTCTCTTACGATTATATAATTTTTACTAATGATTTTTTTATATAAATTTTAATGTGGTTTTATTAAATAATAGTAATGAGTTTATGCATACTATATATAATATTAGGGTTAAGTAAAAGTGTTCCTTATTTTTTAATTTTTTTGGAATTTACATTGATAAGTTGGAGAAGTGTTTGGAATTTGCGGGGTGCAATGGTACTGAGCTTGCTGGTATAATCATTACTCTTCTCCTTTATACCAACGATATCCTTCTTCTTTCCAAAAGCCATGATGACCTAGACAAGCAACTTAATAATCTTCATGATTACTGCTCCAAGATGGGTATGAAAATTAATACTGAGAAGAGTAAAGTAATGATCATTAAATCCAAAAAGATCAAATGTGTACTTTTGGCTATGATGACAATTACTTAGAGCAAGTTTCTTCTTATAATATTTAGGTGTTGACATACAACATCAGCTCAATTGGAACTATAGCATTGGGAAAAGGATTATTAGAGGCTGGAAAGCTTATTATGAGCTTGAAAGCAATTGTAAGTCAGTTGATATTTGCATTTGGAGTAAAGAATTGTTCCTTTTTAAGACTCTCATCACTCCTGGTATTTTATACATATATGAAGTTTGGGGTTGCAGTATATCCAGAGAGTCATGGAAAAATATTGAGATGATTCAAAAGCAATTTATAATCTACAACCTCAAGATCAAGTGAAACATTCCCTATCCTTATATCCTCCTGATTGAAGCTGACTTTTCCCCCATTGAAAGCATAGCTATGTTTAGGTATCTCATGTATAAGAAAAATATTTTTAGCATGGAATCCAAGAGGCTACCCAAAATTTCTTCTAACATGGAGTCCAAAAGGCTTTCCAAAATTGCTTCTAAATTTAGTCAAAACCCCCACCTATACCTCAAGCATGGGTGGCATAAGGATGTCGAGTATTGGCTCAATCACTCGGGGATAAAGGAGGAGACTATCTTGGGAAACAAGGATAATGTCAAAAATACTATTACCTCCAAATTTATGGATAAATTGTGGGATGATAAGGAGTTCGAGGGGAAAATGAAGCTAAGATATTATAAGGAGGTGATCAACCCCACCCTTTCTAACCATAATTGTCTCTCTTTTTTTACTAGCACTAAAAAAAATATGAACATCGCTAGGATACCAAATAATTCTCATGAACTTTGAAGTGAAACCGAGCAGTGGACTACCCCCAAAGCTCCCTGGGATGAAATAATTTACCACTTTTGTGATACTAAGAGGGTGGAAGATAAAAAAAAGTTCCTCTTATATTTCCCGACCCTTACTCATATCTGTTCTCATTTACCTAGCATTTTCCACACATTCAATCTTCTTGAAGCCCAACTATAGTGACCTTGGAGCGCTTAAGTTCTCTTCTTTTTAATCATAGAAATAAGATCATTGAAGAATCACAATTAGATTTTTATTTTCTTAAGGTCGGATAGACCACATTGGTCATAGTGGACGTTCATCATCATCATCATCATCATCAAATAATAACAATTATTTATATTAATTGATAACAAAATAATTATTTAATAAAATATTAATCATTTTTTTTTTTTTTGCTAGTTTAGACTAATCCTACACCCACGGGTTTCGAACCGGTGACCTTGCAGAACGGAGTGCCTTAACAGTGCACCCCATCACCGACTGTTCTACGCCTCGTGGGCAATAAAATATTAATCATTAATTAACAATAAAATACCCAAATTTTACCACACAAACATTGAAATAGTATCCAAGGATCGCCACACAATTTTTTTATTTTTTTTGAATAAGACTAATTCTATTAAGTGAAAATATAGTACAAGGTGATCTTACAAACAAGAGAGGCAAGAAACGGGTTAACTGGAAATGATGAACTATCAACCTTGGTCCCGAAGAGAGTGAGAGAAACAAGCAAAAGAGCTATGAAGCGTGACTTAGAGTAATAGAAGAAATAAGATGGGTTCTACCCAGAATGGGAAAAAGCCTTCATGCGAGGTTTTTCCCTTTCTTTTTGATGACTTTTACCCATCTAGCCTGGTGTGGATGAGCAAGAACCACTTGTAGACTAGTGTTGATTGTGGGAGGAGTCTCCTTATCTGTATCGGAGGAGGAGGACTCATGAATACGTTTCTGAGAGATCGTCATGTCTGGAGGATCCTTAGGTACGGCTGAGGACAAATCATTCATCTGCTGAGCATGTTCCATTTCTGCATCATTCCCCTCATCCTATGAACTTGAGGACTTCGAGTCGTCCATGGGAGGCAGACTACATGGTATCCATCTTTTGGATTTTTATTTTAAATTGTTTTCCTTTTTTTTGGTAAGGAATGTGGGGCAGGAATTCTAAAGGTGCCCTGTTTGGTGACAATGGCGGCAGCGAAAGGAAGTATTCTCATAATATAGGATCTGCGTCTGTACGATGTCACCTATCTTGAGATTAATTTGGTCAGGAAAACCTTTACTTATGTCTATTTCCACACATATTCTGTTATATTTGTTTAGGCCTTGGGACTCTCGAAAGTGATCTGTAGTCATATAACGGCCCAGGGTGTTTCCTATTCCTCGGTAGACAGAAAGGTGCCATAAATGGGCAGGTAAATTAGGAAGCCTGACCTAGCCAGGAGTCCTGGTGATGACTGTTGTTCCTGGGTCGAAGTCAGGGAACCTCCTGGTGATGAAATGCCTCGCTACTCCCAAAAACCACGGGCCTTTTGTTAGGGCCTGTTGATAATCCGTGATGCGATCAAACAGTACTGTGAAGAAACCCTTTGAGCAGAAGTAGATCTTACAGTTGTGGGTCTAGTTGGCGTAGATCCACTCATAGAGTTCCTTTGTGCGAGGCCACAGTCCATTGAATCTGCAGATGATAGCGGTTTCTACAAATTTTTGAAGCTGATTTGTTATATCTGGATGGGAGATCTAAATGGAGGGGACATCCTCTAATTTATCAACCAGAAAAGGCTTGGGGGCTTCATGGGGTTGGGCAGCTTTCTTGGGCTATGCATGGACAACATCCTTGTAGGAGAAAGCTGTAACAAAAGAGGAATTTCCCGTGGCTCCTCCTCTCAAACGGAGGGATAAAACTAAAGTAGCATCTCTTTCAATGTTGTAGAATGAGAGGGGGAAAGAGACATCAAGTTGTTTACCTCCGTAAAGAAATCTCTGAAGAGTTGTGGGAATCTGTGGCGAATCCCCAGCCTATGCTCAAGGGCATGCAAGAGCTTCTGAACTCTATGCATTGAGCGAACCCAAAGCAGCATGGATCTGCTTGAGAGAAGAGAGATCTAGATTTGAAAGGTAGGAGAAAGTAGATTTACGAAATCCTGGCTGCCATGAATCAAAGTGGAAGCCAGATTGATGGTTCTTGCTTGATATTTAGTCTTCTCAGCCCAATCTATTTTCTTGGAGAGGAGAGACTTCTCCCTACCAGTGTTGATCAGTTGAGACTCCTCTATGCATCTAGCAAGTAGATCCGAAAGTCATGGCTACAACGACGCATAGGCGGTGGCTCCAGCTACATTGTGGAGGACTGCTTTATAAAACCGGACCGGGATCACATCCTTGATGTCAACGCCAACATCCTCTGGTGCTAATTCTGCAGTAGCATAGCTTTTTTTGGTGATGCGTGCTTCCCTATCGGCAGCGGAAGAGTAGAGGGCTCCCGCATATATGGCAACAGCCGCAACACGTTGAGGTGCAATTGGCCTGGACAGGGTCTCCTCTTGGCAGGGAGTTGCAGTCGTTGTAGTCACGAGTGCATCCCATGCCTTGAAAATGGATCAGGGAGTATCTGACGCTGGAGCTGGAGCTACAATCTTAGTTTCAGCGGCGGCAACAACAACAAAGCAGAGAGAAACCCTAGCACAATCTATTTTCTCTCCCATCACCACACAAATATTGAAACCCTATATTGAAACAATAAAATGGTAAGTACTCTCCAATACTTCTAATTTATTCAAAAATATGATTTTAGAAATATTTTTTTTAATATATTAATTTATATATTTATACAACTTGTAGAAATTATTTGCACTAAGCATGCATATGTCCTAGATCCACCTGATCTCACACTATTTAACTTTATGCAAGATACTGAATCTATTCCACTTGTTAATATTTTGTGGAAAATTTAATTGCACACACATGTGAAGCATAAAAAAAAATAATCAATCGCACATAACACAGTTCTAACAGGGAAAGCCTGAAGCTGAAAACCCAAACTATATATTATGTAACATGGAGATCATATGAAAATCTCATACAAAGCATACAAAGCTTATCACAAGCTCTCAGTACAGTACAATCGTCATACACTAATCAGGACCAATCTTGCAAATCCATGCACTGATCTTTGCCTCCTACTAGCCTGTCTCCACTACGCAATCCAAGTTGATTACAAAGACCAATTCAATGTAATCCCACTCTCCTTAACTACATGATTATCATTGGCAACTCCAATGTATATATAGATGCAATTCATACATCACTAGTAGTCATAATACATAATCCATCTTGCCCTTTCACATATCTCTCCACTAGGTCTCCACTGAAACTGCCATGCACTGTAGTTAACTGATGTATTTTTCAGTTGATTAATGATTTATTATTTGTGAATTAATTAACTAATTAATTCACTCCACACTCACTAGTGTATCATTCACTTAAACTAGATACAACTAGCTCAACTGAGTCTAACTAAGTTAAACTGAATACAACTCCATAACTACTTCTTCCAATTGTGTCATAACTCTGCCACTTTAGTTCTAACTGAGTGCTCCATGCATTTGCTTCAGTAAACCCTTGGGAATTGCATAATTCCCTCAGTCAATTGATGTGCCACATCTATGCACTGAACCGAAGTGCTCCAAAAGAATAAGTTACTGTTTAGAGTCTGATTATTATTAAGAGTTAATAATAGTCGACATGCATCTATTTTTAGATCAACGCTTTATAAATAGACTTCGCCCAATATTCTAAAAATAGAATTTCATCTATTTTTCACATTTGAACAACCATCTATAAATAGCCTCCTGCTACATTAGAATATGCTCACCATGTCTAAAAATAGACATACACCTAAAAATAGCCTTTGTGGGCCCCACCTAGTTTAGGTGATTATTTTCCAACTAGGATCAAGGATGATGTTTCAGGATGCCTCCTTCACTATTTCTTGTTACAATATTCAACACTCCCTCTCAACAAGAAATGACTATATTTGCATGTGACATGCAACTCCATGCATTTGGCCTGCAACCTTTGCAAGCGCCACTTCCGAAACTGAAAGGCTCCAAACAACTCAATCAGTCTAATGCATCTATCATCAAATTCTTCGACTTCTGCTTAGCTACTACACATGTCTTCAGGAACCACTGTGCTTTTGAACTCTGCACCCATGCACTCTGCACTTGCTGTCAACTCTGAACCACGCTCCAGTATCCAACACTTTCACTTTGATCTCACTACATCAATCTAACTGATCATGCCACTGCTGCTCTGTGGGCACCTCATAGCCAGGTTCAATTCATGAGATCCACACCATCTCAATGAATCCTGCCCAGAAATCTCCTCTTGGGATCACTCATGCATGTCGCCCCACCTCTCACCTGGTGGTATAGCTGCATGCACTCCCTCTACCCATCTGGCACGAAATATCTCTGCATGAGTGGTTGCTCCCACTCCATGATCCTCATCTTGTGGCTGCTCCACATCCCGAGGCTCACTCTTACCTGCATGCAAATCTTGCTCCCTCTCAAGCTTCAATTGCATGTCTTTATTGCACTTCCCAACAGTAGGAAGCTCCATAGAAATCCCATCTACTTCAAGTCTGTAAAGATTATTAGTTTTAATCCCAACCTTCTTGACTTGTCCTGTTGCTTTGTACCGAAGGAAAACTTTTGCTTCACTAAAGACAACATCATAACCCTTATCCTCTAATATTGCGACTGAGATTAAATTCTTCTTTAAAACTGGAACATGCACATCATCTTGTAAAAGAATGAGTTTACTTGATTCCCTCTGAAAGGTAATGGTACCAATGCTAGTCACACTGTATCGTCCATTGTCGCCCAACTCAACATGCAACTGGAGATATTTCTCCACCAAGTCACTGAAAAGGTTCACATCTCCCGTCATGTGAAAGGAAGCACCACTATCAAAGTACCACCCCGATTCCAATGCAGTAGACACCATGCATACGATCAATGAGAATTCAAGCTCAAATTGCGAGGCAAGAGCCTCACTAGCTACAGCTCTAGCAGCCATCTTGTTCTTCTTCTTATGTGGACAATTTGTGGCGAAATTCCCATGTTCGTGATAGTGAAAACACTTCACTTTGGACATGTCATGCTCTTTGCCATCTTCACTGGCCTCAGATATAGAATGGAATTTCTTCCCCTTCTTCTTCTTTGCCTTGGAAACCAAAGCACAATCCTCTTTATCATCATGCTTTGATGAAGAGCCATCCCTGGTACTTCGCCTTATCTCCTCCTGCACAAGATCCAACCAAAGTTGCTCCCAACCCAGCAGTTTATCCCGTCCATTCACAGAGTCTTCGTAGCTATGCCAACTCTTCAGAAGCCCAAGGAGAGCCAAGCTCACCAATTCATCATCATCAACACTAACTCCTACACTCCCAAGCTCATCCCTGTATTGGAAAAACTTGGTCAAGTATACTAAAATAGTGTCATTCTTCTCCATTTTTATTTTTTTGAGCTTGTCTTTAAGCACCAACTTCCTCTGGTCGCTTCTTCTTTGGAAAAATTTTGTCAAAGCCTTCCACATAGCATATGGAGTGGCTTTCCCATGAAGGATGGACACAATATGGTCCTTCACACCTTCCAACAAAATCCTCCTCGTCCTTGCTACTTTCTTTTTCCATGCGTCAAGTACCTGCAGCATCTGCCGAAGTGGGCTTAGGAACATATCTCTCAATGAATTCCTTCAAGCCATTATCTTCAAGCGCCGCCTCCATCTTGTCCTTCCAGACTATGTAGTTAGATTTTCCCTCGAGTGCATACTCCAACCTCAACCCATTGAAAGACATTTCAATGTATACTCAACTGTCGCACCAAGAAACTCCTGCAGCAAATTCGAATTGTCCACCAGCATAAATTCACTTCACAATTGCAATCTTCAATCAACAATGCTCCGATACCATGTAGAAATTATATGCAATAAGCATATATGTCCTAGATCCACCTGATCTCACACTATTTAAATTTATGCAAGGTATTGAATCTATTCCACTTGTTAATCTTTTGCGGAAAATTTAATTGCACACACATGTGAAGCATAAACAAAAATAATCAATTGCACATAACACAGTTTTAACAGGGAAATCTTGAAGCTAAAAACCCCAAATATATATTATGTAACATGGAGATCATATGAAAATCTCATACAAAGCATACAAAGCTTATCACAAGCTCTCAGTATAGTACAACCGTCATACACTAATCAGGACCCATCTTGCAAATCCATGCACCGATCTTTGCCTCCTGCTAGCCTGCCTCCACTGCGCAATCCAAGCTGATTACAAAGACCAATTCAATGTAATCCCACTCTCCTTGACTGTGTGATTATCATTGGAAACTCCAATGTATATATAGATGCAATTCATGCATCACTAGTAGTCACAATAGATATTCCATCTTGCCCTTTCACCTATCTCTCCACTGGGTCTCCACTGAAACTGCCATGCACTGTAGTTAACTAATGTATTGTTCAGTTGATTAATGAGTTATTATTTTTGAATTAATTAACTAATTAATTCACTCCACTCTCACTAGTGTATCATTCAGTTAGACTAGATACAACTAGCTCAATTGAGTCTAACTGAGTTAAACTGAATACAAATCCATAACTAATTCTTCCAACTGTGTCATAACTCTTCCACTTGAGTTCTAACTGAGTCGTCCATGAATTAGCTCCAATAAACCCTTGTGAATTAGCTCAACTGAAGTGCTCCAAGAGAATAAGTTGCTATTTAGAGTCTGATTATTATTAAGAGCTAATAATAATCGACATGCATCTATTTTTAGATTAGCGCTCTATAAATAGACTTCACTCAATATTCTAAAAAAATAATTTCATCTATTTTTCACATTTGACCAACCATCTACAAACAACCTCCTGCTACTTATAGAATATGCTCACCATGTCTAAAAATAGACATACACCTAAAAATAGCCTGTGTGGGCCCCACCTAGTTTAGGTGATTATTTTCCAACTAGGATCAAAGATTATGTTTCAAGATGCCTCCTTCATTGTTTCTTTTTGCAATCTTCAACAAGCTTAATAGGCCATCGCTGCGTTATAAAGTATTATGTAAATTGTGAGATTCAAAGTTGAAATCTATTTTATCCCAAATATATATATATATATATATATATATATATATATAAGTCAAAGGAAACTAATAATGATTAAAGAGGAAATTGATTGCTATAGTTCTACTTTAAACTAATTATTTTTATTTTTTCGACCAAAAAATATTTAATTAATTCATCATCAAGATATTACATTTGGTAACCAGAAAATATCTTTTCCCTCCCAGCCTCAACTCAACCAGATTTGTTGGCAGAGCAAAGACAAATTCAAGGAAAATTTGATAGGCTTTACAAAAAAACCATAAACTAGCCAACCAAAGAGCCCAAAAAACACACAAAATAAATAGGCAGGGAACTGACATCATTGAATAGGAGGAGAATTTAGAGCTTGACCAACACCCAGAGTGTCTAGTTAATCAAAATCCCGATGGGTGTGGAACTCCACATGAGCCAGACACATTAAAATCATCTAAGAAAGTTGTTTTTGCACCTCTGACCTTGCCACAAAGAAGTCAGATGATCAACGATGTCCCATTGATTTTGCCTAAGATCATTGAGGAATGCAATGACTTCATTTCGGTCATCATGGCGTTATTCACGCATATCCTCTAACATAGTTAAAGTCTATTTTTCACTTCCAAAGACTCTAAGGTGGTGGATAATACCACTCAGCCCTAGAAGTGCACCTGGCCTTCCTCCAAATCCTCACCCAACTCCACTCACCCAACCCTACTGCTTCGTCCAAGCCTGCCTAGTCACCTCTACCCCCCGGTGGACCTCGAACCGTTCATCCTCTTCGAGTACGACCCCTTTTCCGCGAAATTTCACAATTCACATTGGAGAAACCACTGGAAGGTCCCCTAGTTTCAATCTACTTGTGCACTGCCACCCAACACTCCCATAAAAGGCCACTACAAATAGGGAAGACCCTTATTTACCTACAACCCACACCAAACTATCTTGTTTGCACCATGCACCACCCGAACAATATTCCATTACCCGAAGGCAAAACGAACACCGAAGGGCATAGTAGCATCCTTCTCGATGCTTCTCAACACATTCGCCAACTGCCCTGGCCACCTCGGTCATGTGCCACAGTTGTTCCTCACACAAATTCACTCCCCACTAGGTCTCATCACAAATTTCCAAGTGCTCCACTTCCATTGAGATAATTCTACTTTGAACTAATAAAAAAATATCAAAAATATTTTATTCAAATTTGTTTATAATTTATTATTTATTTTCAAATTGACTACGAATAAGTATTTAAGAAAGGTTCCAATTTTTGGACAAGGGTGAGACTTTTTATAATTCCTATGTTTCGAGAATTTGATGGAAGCTTTTATATAAGTTTGGATTCATATTTCAAATTTTACCTTAACATATTTAAATTAAGATAAATATCCAAAATACTTTGAACCATGAGATAAAAATATATTATAAAAGTGCTATATTATGTTATAGCATATATATTAGTCTTTTGTATATTAGCCTTTGTGCTGAGACTTTAAATTGATTAAAATGAAATTTTTAAAGAAAATATATTTTTAAATAGAAACAATTTAAATAAAAAGATTATAGGAATATAAAACTTAAATGTAAAATTATGTTTTGATGATACTTATATGATAAATTAAATTTAAATAAAATTGTTGAATTTGTTTCTTTTGTTAAGTTGTCTGAATTCTCTAGAGATTACATCAGATTTGACTTCTGGTTTGAGAAATTGTGACCCATGGGCATTTAAGTCGTCAAAATCACCCGAGAGTGTAGTCAAAACCACTTGAGGAGTGCACCCAATCTGGTCCATACCAACCCTTAACATGGTGGATTTTACCCACTGAGTTTCAAACCAATGACCTTCACATCACATAATGACTTAACAATACTCCCCATCATTGTTTATTCTACACCCCGTGGTCATTATTAATTTTTTTTTGTAAGTCAAAGAGTTTCTATTAATCATAAGGCATATACAAGGATTTCAAAATGCATATGGTCTCATCACGACCAGGGTTGTTGACCAATGCGATCACCATACAAAATACAAAAAGAAAAATTACCAGTTGAGAGGTCCAAAGCCTGATAGGCCTAACATTCCAAAAAACTAAAAGAAAAATAAACACACCAGTGAACATATTTAGTTGTCAGAGGTAATTGAAGCACGGTTTTCTAGCCTAGTACCCAGGGGAGGCAGAGGGCGATACATGCAATTGACATGGTGCTCAAAGTGAGAAAGTCGCTTCCAAATTTTCAACATTTTCCATCAACAAATTTTACCTGCACTAGATCACTACCACCCTTTCACGAACACGGAACTGGAAGTACTAAATTTGCTCAAAATCTGGCCATGACGACCTCGCGCTCCTCCCTATGAGCTTGATCAAGGGTGTCCAGCCAAGCAGAGACAAATTGCACCAGTTCAAGGATCGCTGAGGAGAGGCCTAGACTCCTGGAAGGTGCTCTACTCGAAGTCCCCAAACGTCCTTCGTTTATGTGGTCCCAAGGTGCTGTAACATGTTGACGTCCCTGCCCATGACCACCTATGCTTGCCCCATGACCAAACTGTGAAACCATCTGACAACGATTGCGTGTCATGGAAGCAACCAAAGAAATGTGACCCCCACGACCAATGCCTCTTGAAGGAACAAAACTCTGCCTAGAGCTCCTACCCCAAATAGATATGGCACCACCCCGAGACCCAGTTAGGGCGGGAGAGCCTTCAGGCTTCACAGGAGCAAAGACGCGTGAGGAGCGGGGATTGGGCTTCATGATGGAGCTCATAGGGAAGCCATAGAGCCGGAAAAAAAGGACACCCAAAACGCTACCACCTACCACCCGAAACCAATTTACAAGCCCTACCACATACCAGAGGGAAGAGGAAAACCAACACAAAAATTCCCACCACCGATAATTTGTCACCCGATTAGAGATGAGCTGCCCCAAAGTGGAATTAAGAGACCTAAGGGAAGAGAGCTAGATATAAAATAACAAACACCCAAGATGAAATTGAAAGCCAAGGCCCTAAATTTGATACCGACGCCAGAGCCGTAGTAGAGAACCAGAGGGTGAATTGAGACCAAAGACCCTAGAAGGGAAGAGCCAAGATGTGGAAGACCCGGAGTCCAACACCACCTTGAAACTAAAACTGCCACCCCCAGAGCTAAAACACCACCCGCAGACCCATAACTTAGAAGACCAGAATCAGAAGTCTGACACAAAGAACTCCAGAAGCATCCCCCTGAGAAGCGAAGCTGAGAAACCCTGGGATAAGAAGGCAATTGAATCTAAAGCCAACCATAACCGAAGAAGGTATGTCCTCTAGAGAAGAGCTAAGAGGAAAATTTTCTCAATTAGCAGGAGCAGGTGAGAGAACATCACTTGTGGCATGCTCGAGGTGCACATGACAGACCTCCACCCTATACTAGGAGCCAAAGAAGATGCAAACAAGGAGGGGGTGCATTACACAAAGAGACATTAGACAACTAGGGAGTTTTACAATTGATGGAATATAACTAGAGGAGGAGTGGCTCTATCACGTCAAAGCGATTGCACACAAGTGAAGTTGAATAGTTCTCACAAACGAACGCAGTGGTTTTAACTCTGACGTGGTGAAAAAGCTGATGTCCTGCCCTCCCCACCTTAAAAATTATACAACCAACGTTTATCCTGTGACAAATGGCTTCCATAACCCAACACCCCATTGGAGACATTAGAGACATTGTTAAATATTTTTTAAAATAAAAAATAAAAATTATAATAAAAATATTGATGATTTAAAAGAATTAATTAAAAAAATAATCCTACAACCTTTTTGCATTATAAAAAAAATCAATATTAATTTAATGAATATGAAAAAAAAATATAATAGGCGAAGAGAATTAGCACAACGTTTGGGTGTACCTTCATATAAACTTCGAAAACATTTTTCTTAACCAAGGCCAAATCGAATATCAAATTTTCCCATCTTTATTTTAGGATAGTTAGCATTGTGCTATATCATCTTATGTATTTGATTATAAAATCATTATTACACTGAAGGTGTATTCTTTTGAAATGCTTCACCACCGACCATCGTCAACCATTTTGTTTTGGAGCCAATAGCTGTCATTAAACCAATGGATGCGCGCTGCTTGAAGGCTATGGAGCGGATTACAAGGGCAAGCCGGAGAAGACGCTTCTCCGGCGAGATTCATCCTCTGTGAAAAATTTCTCGATTCAAGTTGCGCGCCAAAGCGAGGTTGCGTGGATGAACATTTCGGTTATCAAAAACGAGAACGGAAACGGTTATCAAAATTGAATTCAATTACGTATGATTCAGACTGGAATATAGATTTCCAAATGGTTGGGTTTAATTCTGTGCAGAGCAGAGCCCAAGGGAGGAAAACGAATAACATTAGGAAGCAACTGTTGGCACTTGACATGGTTGAAACCACGACGTTTCCCAGCGACGGAGCCGTGAAGGCAAAGCATTCTCTGGTGTAAACTATTATATCGCATATAATCTTTGTGGTATATTTTTAGCTTGTGTTCTTTAAGACGCCGGAATCATTGTTTCTTTTATTGACAAATGCAATCGTGAATCATGTTTTGACGAGTAGAAATTCATTTTGATTCCGAATACTATTTCACGAGTAATTTTTTCACTAGAAATAAAATATTTTAAAGAAAGATTCAACGAGGCAACAAGATAATTTTCCGTATAATTTAATCGTCAGTTTACAGTGATGTTGCAAAGATTTGTTTCATAATGACTGAATTTCCAGTGAGATTAGAGTAAGATTTCCTGATAGCCATCAATACTGATGGTTGGCATATAATGTGGTTGGTTGGATGATCTCTACCCAACAAAAACTAAACATGCCATGTGAAATGATAGACATTGGAAGATTCTTTACTATGTCTATTTACGATACGATGTGAAATGATCAAGATGTAAATATTCTTTATTATATAGATTTATTTGTACTTATGATGATGATGATGGTGGTGGTTAACGTCTACTCAAATCAATCTTTGGTCTATTGGACCTAAAGAAAAGAGTTATTTAGTTTGATTTAAGATTTTATTCCTATGCTCAAAAAGCTTGGAAAGAAGCCTCTCGAGCTCACTATAATTTTGACATCTTAAAAAACTAGGAAGGTCAAAAAGCTAGAAAGATCAGTGTTGTAACAAATATATGGTACATGTTTAGTATCAATTATTAAAAACTAGCAATTGCACCTAATGTTGCAAAGGAAACGCCGTAAGGAAAATGCTAGGAGGAGATGAACAATAATTGATTGGTCCTGGCTACAAGAACAACCTAACAAAATACCATGACTGTATATGGATCAGTGAGTTGGAGAAGCATCGATTTATTTTACAGTGATTTTGAAGAAGCCATGTAAAAGTGGCAGGACCCCAAACATTAGGTTAATAATATCTAATATGGGATAGATGCAGTAGAATCCTTTTTGGATGCCATGGAATACAAAGTGACATAAGAAAAACGATTTCCTGATATGGATGTAGTGTTAAAGGGTACTCCTACTCACTGGTGGGCTATGCAGAAGGAAGATATTCCCATCTGGGATGTTGTTCAGCCAATTATGATGCATAGGTTGCAAGTTATAAATAGTCTCCATCCACCAAAAATTGCGGGGATTAGCCAACTCTGTGTATGGACATAGATTTTATAGTGCTTATGGCATAAAAATTATCCGAGTACAGAATGAAAAGTGAGAAAATGGTGGTGAATGCTTTCTTATCTTGTGTGATTGACAGATATTGAGAAATGTGCTAAAACGTAGAGGAAGTTGTTGCTTTTGAACCAGCATCCTAATCACCAACAACAATTCACCAGATATGAAATACTCATCTGGTAGGTCCATGCACTGTAGATCTACATACATTCAATCTATTCAAAATAACTCTTATATGGTATGTACTGTCGGGATACAAATGTTCAATCTATGGGAAATTAAGAGGCTTGGAAATTCATCCATACAAAGAAGAGCATTTCGATATAATGATAAAGGTTTGCGAGTTCATCCAGTTACCTTTACTAGGGAATAGTGGAAGAACTCATATATGGTATGCAGTAGGCAATGAGATGAGTATTTTGTCAGTAGCATTGCAGTGCTTGGTTGACTAGAATGATACATTTACATATAATGATGAGACCTGTTAATTCATCCAAAAGAACTTTCCATGGCCTATTGGAAAAGCAAAAACTGGTTGACTAGAATGATACATTTGCATATAATGATGAGACCTGTTAAGTCATCCAGAAAAACTGTCTATGGCCTACTGGAAAAGCAAAAACTGGTTGAATAGAATGATACATTTGCATATAATGATGAGTCTTGTTAATTCATCCAGAAAAACTGTCCATGGCCTACTGGAAAAGCAAAAAATATTTTATGGTAGAACTGAACAGTGAGATGGTTATTCTGTCAATAGCATTGCAGAAATAAAGACAACGATGAGGCTTGGGAATTCATACAGTAAAGCTTTGTCCAAGGCCCACTGGAAAAATATTTTTATATGGTATGTACTGAATAATGAGATAAGTATCCTGTCAGTAGTATTGCAGCAAAATTGGCGAAGTTAATCATCTCTCCAGATTCCCGATTTCTCTCATTGCACTTCATGACTCTGTGTTTCAAAATGCAACCTTATTAGTGATCAATGTCACACCTATTAACAAAGTGACTTATCCAAAAGATAAGACCCTAGTCATTTCTATGTCAATTACTTTAAAATTCAGAATTTCATATTAAAGTAGGTAGTTCAGTAAGTTACACTGATGCAGAATGATGTTTGTTTTCTCTAGGAACGATGTTTCTTTTCTCTAGGACATGTCACAGATAATTGTCTGTTTGAAATAATTTTCCTGTCTCCTTAAAAATGGCAGCTCCATTCTTGGCTGCTGTTGAAATTATTTTCTTGTCTACTTAAAAATGGCAAATCCATTCTTGGCTGCTGCTAAGTGATGAGAAACATTATTTTACATAGGTATGGTGTAAGCCTGCAAAAAAGAGATTATGAAACCCTTGAATGAATCTACAAGGTAAATACTTTCCCATGATTGAAAAGAGTACAACACTATCAATTTATATTTTGATTCATTGGCATGGCATTGTGGTGTATAGCCCTTGCCAAAAGAAGTTGCTCACTCTTTCCACCTAGAATATACAAATTGTTCATTTCCAGCAAGATTATCATGAAGCTGGCATGGTTTCCAGCAAATCATTTATCGTAGTGAATCTTGTGCCCAATCAGGACGCAGCATGCAGTAGGGGATGAGCAATGCTTGGGAAGTTTTTCACCTGACAGAAAACTTTTCACTGCCTGAACAATCTATTTACATAATAAATTGGAAGCATTGAAAAATAATTTAAGGTCACTTCACACAGTGTAACTTGGACTAAATGAAAAAAAAATGTGTTTTTGAAAACTGTTTAAAATGTTTTTTTTTCTCTTTATATGTTGATAAGAGCATTATGCAACGATCAAACACACTACACCTAAAATTCATGAAATTCAGAGTCCATGCCCTGTATTTTCCTGCTGCAACAAATGGGATTCAATATTTTCACTACCCTTAAATAAATACTGATCAGAATCCTCTCGACCTATCACGAAATATATCCCTTATAAACTAAAGGTACAGTCCTTAAATTCCTAAAATGGACTTCCAAGGTTAGCCGGAATTCAACAATGTTTCAATAACTAATCGCAACTTTAGGTGTCAAAATTTATGACTGCCAAAGATGTTTGACCCGCATATCTACCTTGAAGCTTACCATGTATTTGTCCTTAACACCACAAAGTAATTTCGTGGAGTTGTCGCCGCGACCTTCAATAGTCCGAGTGGAATGCTAGATCCTAGTCCTAGTCCAGGAGTGAAACACATAATGCATCATTTCAAGAATTTGTACAAAATCATGATAAAGTGCAACAACATTTACCATTGCAACACATACACACTAAACAAGAAAGACACCCACACATAGGACCACATAGAGATGTTTCCTTCCGAAGGCAGATGTTAAGTCCTAATCGTATACCGATACAAATCAAATATGCATAGACCCATACCCTTATCCATGGATGGGAAATCACTGTGGGTAAAACATTTCTCAATTGTTTGCACCTACTTGCCACTATCAGATGATATCTTTCCCATGATTGAAAAGGATACAACACTGTCAATTTATATTTTTATTCATTGGCATGGCATTGTGGTGTATAGCCCTTGCCAAAAGAAGTTGCTCACTCTTTCCACCTAGAATATACAAATTGTTCATTACCAGCAAGATTATCATGAAGCTGGCATGGTTTCCAGCAAATCATTTATCGTAGTGAATCTTGTGCCCAAGCAGGACGCAGCATGCAGTAGGGGATGAGAAATGCTTGGGAAGTTTTCACCTGACATAAAACTTTTCACTGCCTGAACAATCTATTTACATAATAAATTGGAAGCATTGAAAAGTGATTTAAGGTCACTTCACACTCAGTGTAACTTGGACTAAATGAAAAAAAATGTGTTTTTGCAAACTGTTTAAAATGTTTTTTTTTCTCTTTATATGTTGATAAGAGCATTATGCAACGATCAAACACACTACACCTACAATTCATGAAATTCAGAGTCCATGCCCTGTATTTTCCTGCTGCAACAAATGGGATTCAATATTTTCACTACCCTTAAAGAAATACTGATCAGAATCCTCTCGACCTATCACGAAATATATCCCTTCTAAACTAAAGGTACAGTCCTTAAATTCCTAAAATGGACTTCCAAGGTTAGCCGGAATTCAACAATGTTTCAATAACCAACTGCAAACTCTTAGGGTGCTGAAAAATTTACACTGCCAGCATGTTTTGAAATTCAACATATCTACTTCGAAGTTTACCATGTATTTTTCCTTAACACCACAGTAATTTCTGTGAGTTGTCAGCTCCGGGCCTTCAATAGTCTGAGTGGGAATGCTAGATCCTAGTCCTAGTCCAGGAGTGAAACACATAATGCACTCATTTCAGTAAATTTTGTACAAAATCATGACAAAGTGCAACAACATTTACCATTGCAACACATACACACTAAACAGTAAAAGACACCCACACGTAGGATCACATAGAGATGTTTCCTCTGAAGGCAGATGTTAAGTCCCCACTGTATACCGATACAAATCAAATATGCCTATACCCATACCCTTATCCATGGATTGGAAATCACTGTGGGTAAAAAATTTCTCAATTGTTTGCACCTACTTGCCACTATCAGATGATATCTTGATTCTTCCCATGATTGAAAAGGATACAACAATGTCAATTTATATTTTGATTCATTGGCATGGCATTGTGGTGTATAGCCCTTGCCAAAAGAAGTTGCTCACTCTTTCCACCTAGAATATACAAATTGTTCATTTCCAACAAGATTATCATGAAGCTGGCATGGTTTCCAGCAAATCATTTATTGTAGTGAATCTTGTGCCCAATAAGGACGCAGCATGCAGTAGGGGATGAGCAATGCTTGGGAAGTTTTTCACCTGACATAAAACTTTTCACTGCCTGAAAAATCTATTTACATAATAAATTGGAAGCATTGAAAAGTAATTTAAGGTCACTTCACACTCAGTGTAACTTGGACTAAATGAAAAAAAAATGTGTTTTTGCAAACTGTTTAAAATGTCTTTTTTCTCTTTATATGTTGATAAGAGCATTATGCAACGATAAAACACACTACACCTACAATTCATGAAATTCAGAGTCCATGCCCTGTATTTTCCTGCTGCAACAAATGGGATTCAATATTTTCACTACCCTTAAAGAAATACTGATCATAATCCTCTCGACCTATCACGAAATATATCCCTTCTAAACTAAAGGTACAGACCTTAAATTCCTAAAATGGACTTCCAAGGTTAGCCGGAATTCAACAATGTTTCAATAACCAACTGCAAACTCTTAGGGTGCTGAAAAATTTACATTGCTAGCATGTTTTGAAATTCAGCATATCTACTTTGAAGTTTACCATGTATTTGTCCTTAACACCACAATAATTTCTGTGAGTTGTCAGCTCGCGACCTTCAATGTTCTGAGTGGGACTGCTAGATCCTAGTCCTAGTCCAGGAGTGAAACACATAATGCACTCATTTCAGTAAATTTTGTACAAAATCATGACAAAGTGCAACAACATTTACCATTGCAACACATACACACTAAACAGTAAAAGACACCCACACGTAGGACCACATAGAGATGTTTCCTCTGAAGGCAGATGTTAAGTCCCCACTGTATACCGATACAAATCAAATATGCCTATACCCATACCCTTATCCATGGATGGGAAATCACTGTGGGTAAAACATTTCTCAATTGTTTGCACCTACTTGCCACTATGAAATGATATCTTTCCCATGATTGAAAAGGATACAACACTGTCAATTTATATTTTTATTCATTGGAATGGCATTGTGGTGTATAGCCCTTGCCAAAAGAATTTGCTCACTCTTTCCACCTAGAATATACAAATTGTTCATTTCCAGCAAGATTATCATGAAGTTGGCATGGTTTCCAGCAAATCATTTATCGTAGTGAATCTTGTGCCCAAGCAGGATGCAACATGCAGTAGGGGATGAGCAATGCTTGGGAAGTTTTTCACCTGACAGAAAACCTTTCACTGCCTGAACAAACTATTTACATAATAAATTGGAAGCATTGAAAAGTAATTTAAGGTCACTTCACACTCAGTGTAACTTGGACTAAATGAAAAAAAAATATGTTTTTGCAAACTGTTTAAAATGTTTTTTTTCTCTTTATATGTTGATAAGAGCATTATGCAACGATCAAACACACTACACCTACAATTCATGAAATTCAGAGTCCATGCCTTGTATTTTCCTTCTGCAACAAATGGGATTCAATATTTTCACTACCCTTAAAGAAATACTGATCAGAATCCTCTCGACCTATCACGAAATATATCCCTTCTAAACTAAAGGTACAGTCCTTAAATTCCTGAAATGGACTTCCAAGGTTAGCCGGAATTCAACAATGTTTCAATAACTAACTGCAAACTCTTAGGGTGCTGAAAAATTTACACTGCCAGCATGTTTTGAAATTCAGCATATCTACTTCGAAGTTTACCATGTATTTGTCCTTAACACCACAGTAATTTCTATGAGTTGTCAGCTCGCGGCCTTCAATAGTCTGAGTGGGAATGCTAGATCCTACTCCTAGTCCAGGAGTGAAACACATAATGCACTCATTTCAGTAAATTTTGTACAAAATCATGACAAAGTGAACATTTACCATTGCAACACATACACAGTAAACGGTAAAAGACACCCACACGTAGGACCACATAGAGATGTTTCCTCTGAAGGCATATGTTAAGTCCCCACTGTATACCGATACAAATCAAATATGCCTATACCCATACCCTTATCCATGGATGGGAAATCACTGTGGGTAAAACATTTCTCAATTGTTTGCACCTACTTGCCACTATCAGATGATATCCTGATTCTTTCCCATGATTGAAAAGGATACAACACTGTCAATTTATATTTTGATTCATTGGCATGACATTGTGGTGTATAGCCCTTGCCAAAAGAAGTTGCTCACTCTTTCCACCTAGAATATACAAATTGTTCATTTCCAGCAAGATTATCATGAAGCTGGCATGGTTTCCAGCAAATCATTTATCGTAGTGAATCTTGTGCCCAATCAGGACGCAGCATGCAGTAGGGGATGAGCAATGCTTGGGAAGTTTTTCACCTGATAGAAAACTTTTCACTGCCTGAACAATCTATTTACATAATAAATTGGAAGCATTGAAAAGTAATTTAAGGTCACTTCACACTCAGTGTAACTTGGACTAAATGAAAAAAAAAAGTGTTTTTGCAAACTGTTTAAAATGTTTTTTTTCTCTTTATATGTTGATAAGAGAATTATGCAACGATCAAACACACTACACCTACAATTCATGAAATTCAGAGTCCATGCCCTGTATTTTCCTACTGCAACAAATGGGATTCAATATTTTCACTACCCTTAAAGAAATACTGATCAGAATCCTCTCGACCTATCACGAAATATATCCCTTCTAAACTAAAGGTACAGTCCTTAAATTCCTAAAATGGACTTCCAAGGTTAGTCGGAATTCAACAATGTTTCAATAACCAACTGCAAACTCTTAAGGTGCTGAAAAATTTACACTGCCATCATGTTTTGAAATTCAGCATATCTACTTTGAAGTTTACCATGTATTTGTCCTTAACACCACAGTAATTTCTGTGAGTTGTCAGCTCGCGGCCTTCAATAGTCTGAGTGGGAATGCTAGATCCTAGTCCTAGTCCAGGAGTGAAACACATAATGCACTCATTTCAGTAAATTTTGTACAAAATCATGACAAAGTGCAACAACATTTACCATTGCAACACATACACACTAAACAGTAAAAGACACCCACACGTAGGACCACATAGAGATGTTTCCTCTGAAGGCAGATGTTAAGTCCCCACTGTATACCGATACAAATCAAATATGCCTATACCCATACCCATATCCATGGATGGGAAATCACTGTGGGTAAAACATTTCTCAATTGTTTGCACCTACTTGCCACTATCAGATGATATCTTTCCCATGATTGAAAAGGATACAACACTGTCAATTTATATTTTGATTCATTGGCATGGCATTGTGGTGTATAGCCCTTGCCAAAAGAAGTTGCTCACTCTTTCCACCTAGAATATACAAATTGTTCATTTCCAGCAAGATTATCATGAAGCTGGCATGGTTTCCAGCAAATCATTTATCGTAGTGAATCTTGTGCCCAAGCAGGATGCAGCATGCAGTAGGGGATGAGCAATGCTTGGGAAGTTTTTCACCTGATAGAAAACTTTTCACTGCCTGAACAAACTATTTACATAATAAATTGGAAGCATTGAAAAGTAATTTAAGGTCACTTCACACTCAGTGTAACTTGGACTAAATGAAAAAAAATATGTTTTTGCAAACTGTTTAAAATGTTTTTTTTCACTTTATATGTTGATAAGAGCATTATGCAACGATCAAACACACTACACCTACAATTCATGAAATTCAGAGTCCATGCCCTGTATTTTCCTGCTGCAACAAATGGGATTCAATATTTTCACTACCCTTAAAGAAATACTAATCAGAATCCTCTCGACCTATCACGAAATATATCCCTTCTAAACTAAAGGTACAGTCCTTAAATTCCTAAAATGGACTTCCAAGGTTAGCCGGAATTCAACAATGTTTCAATAACCAACTGCAAACTCTAGGTGCCGTGTACCCTTACACCGCCAAAGATGTTTTGAAATTCAGCATATCTACTTCGAAGTTTACCATGTATTTGTCCTTAACACCACAGTAATTTCTGTGAGTTGTCAGCTCGCGGCCTTCAATAGTCTGAGTGGGAATGCTAGATCCTATCCTAGTCCAGGAGTGAAACACATAATGCACTCATTTCAGTAAATTTTGTACAAAATCATGACAAAGTGCAACAACATTTACCATTGCAACACATACACACTAAACAGTAAAAGACACCCACACGTAGGACCACATAGAGATGTTTCCTCTGAAGGCAAATGTTAAGTCCCCACTATATACCGATACAAATCAAATATGCCTATACCCATACCCTTATCCATGGATGGGAAATCACTGTGGGTAAAACATTTCTCAATTGTTTGCACCTATTTGCCACTATCAGATGATATCTTGATTCTTTCCCATGATTGAAAAGGATACAACAATGTCAATTTATATTTTGATTCATTGGCATGGCATTGTGGTGTATAGCCCTTGCCAAAAGAAGTTGCTCACTCTTTCCACCTAGAATATACAAATTGTTCATTTCCAGCAAGATTATCATGAAGCTGGCATGGTTTCTAGCAAATCATTTATCGTAGTGAATCTTGTGCCCAAGCAGGACGCAGCATGTAGTAGGGGATGAGCAATGCTTGGGAATTTTTTCACCTGACAAAAAACTTTTCACTGCCTGAAAAATCTATTTACATAATAAATTGGAAGCATTGAAAAGTAATTTAAGGTCACTTCACACTCAGTGTAACTTGGACTAAATGAAAAAAAATGTGTTTTTGTAAACTGTTTAAAATGTTTTTTTTCTCTTTATATGTTGATAAGAGCATTATGCAACGATCAAACACACTACACCTACAATTCATGAAATTCAGAGTCCATGCCCTGTATTTTCCTGCTGCAACAAATGGGATTCAATGTTTTCAATACCCTTAAAGAAATACTGATCAGAATCCTCTCGACCTATCATGAAATATATCCCTTCTAAACTAAAGGTACAGTCCTTAAATTCCTAAAATGGACTTCCAAGGTTAGCCGGAATTCAACAACGTTTCAATAACCAACTGCAAACTCTTAGGGTGCTGAAAAATTTACACTGCCAGCATGTTTTTAAATTCAGCATATCTACTTCGAAGTTTACCATGTATTTGTCCTTAACACCACAGTAATTTTTGTGAGTTGTCAGCTCGCGGCCTTCAATAGTCTGAGTGGGAATGCTAGATCCTAGTCCTAGTCCAGGAGTGAAACACATAATGCACTCATTTCAGTAAATTTTGTACAAAATCATGACAAAGTGCAACAACATTTACCATTGCAACACATACACACTAAACAGTAAAAGACACCCACACGTAGGACCACATAGAGATGTTTCCTCTGAAGGCAGATGTTAAGTCCCTACTGTATACCGATACAAATCAAATATGCCTATACCCATACCCTTATCCATGGATGGGAAATCACTGTGGGTAAAACATTTTTCAATTGTTTGCACCTACTTGCCACTATCAGATGATATCTTTCCCATGATTGAAAAGGATACAACACTGTCAATTTATATTTTGATTCATTGGCATGGCATTGTGGTGTATAGCCCTTGCCAAAATAAGTTTCTCACTCTTTCCACCTACAATATACAAATTGTTCATTTCCAGCAAGATTATCATGAAGCTGGCATGGTTTCCAGCAAATCATTTATCGTAGTGAATATTGTGCCCAAGCAGGACGCAACATGCAGTAGGGGATGAGAAATGCTTGGGAAGTTTTTCACCTGATAGAAAAATTTTCACTGCCTGAAAAATATATTTACATAATATATTGGAAGCATTGAAAAGTAATTTAAGGTCACTTCACACTCAGTGTAACTTGGAATAAATGAAAAAAAATGTGTTTTTGCAAACTGTTTAAAATGTTTTTTTTCTCTTTATATGTTGATAAGAGAATTATGCAACGATCAAACACACTACACCTAAAATTCATGAAATTCAGAGTCCATGCCCTGTATTTTCCTTCTGCAACAAATGGGATTCAATATTTTCACTACCCTTAAAGAAATATTGATCAGAATCCTCTCGACCTATCACGAAATATATCCCTTCTAAACTAAAGGTACAGTCCTTAAATTCCTAAAATGGACTTCCAAGGTTAGCCAGAATTCAACAATGTTTCAATAACCAACCGCAAACTCTTAGGGTGCTGAAAAATTTACACTGCCAGCATGTTTTGAAATTCAACATATCTACTTCGAAGTTTACCATGTATTTGTCCTTAACACCACAGTAATTTCTGTGAGTTGTCAGCTCGCGGCCTTCAATAGTCTGAGTGGGAATGCTAGATCCTAGTCCTAGTCCAGGAGTGAAACACATAATGCACTCATTTCAGTTAAATAGTAAAAGAAACCCACACCTAGGACCACATTGAGATGTTTCCTCTGAAGGTAGATGTTAAGTCCCCACTGTATACCCATACAAATCAAATATTCCTATACCCATACCCTTATCCATGGATGGGAAATCACTGAGGGTAAAACATTTGTCAATTGATTGCACCTACTTGCCACTATCAGATGATATCTTTCCCATGACTGAAAAGGATACATCCCTGTCAATTTATATTTTGATTCATTGGCATGGCTTGTGGTGTATAGCCCTTGCCAAAAGAAGTTCCTCACTCTTTCCACCTAGAATATACAAATTGTTCATTTCCAGCAAGATTATCATGAAGCTGGCATGGTTGCCAGTAAATCATTTATCCTAGTGAATCTTGTGCCCAAGCAAGATGCAACATGCAGTAGGGGATGAGCAATGCTTGGGAAGTTTTTCACCTGACAGAAAAAATTTCACCGCAGAGTACACACTTGACACATTCACAACCAAACCTCTACAAAACTCCATTACCCTAGGCAAGGATTTAGAACAGTTTGAATTCTTCACTTGTACAAAATCATGACAAAGTGCTACAACATTTACCATTGCGACACATACACACTAAATAGTAAAAGAAACCCACACCTAGGACCACATTGAGATGTTTCCTCTGAAGGCAGATGTTAAGTCCCCACTGTATACCCATACAAATCAAATATGCCTACACCCATACCCTTATCCATGGATGGGAAATCACTGAGGGTAAAAAATTTGTCAATTGATTGCACCAACTTGCCACTATCAGATGATATCTTTCCCATGACTGAAAAGGATATATCCCTGTCAATTTATATTTTGATTCATTGGCATGGCTTGTGGTGTATAGCCCTTGCCAAAAGAATTTGCTCACTCTTTCCACCTAGAATATACAAATTGTTCATTTCCAGCAAGATTATCATGAAGCTGGCATGGTTGCCAGCAAATCATTTATCCTAGTGAATCTTGTGCCCAAGCAGGATGCAGCATGCAGTAGGGGATGAGCAACGCTTGGGAAGTTTTTCACCTGACAGAAAAATTTTCACTGCCTAAACAATATATTTACATAATAAATTGGAAGCATTGAAAAGTAATTTAAGGTCACTTCACACTAATGTAACTTGGACTAAATGAAACAAAATGTGTTTTTGCAAACTGTTTAAAATGTAGAGAAAAGGCATGCTCTCAATTTCCTTAGAAGTCTCTGAAGATATATAACAGAATACGTAGGTTTCCTCGGAAAAACCAAAGGTCTTGAGTCCCTGGGGAAAATTACGTTAAGAAACCAAGAATTTAGTAAAATGCCAGATAAGAACCCTGCTATGGCAATCACGTAGAAAGATGCAATATATAATGCAATATTTAAATTTAAAAACAGAGAAAAAAACATACTTTGAATGGAGGATTCAACTAAATTGGAGTCAACCATGGCATGTTGAGCATTTGAGTTCACACTACTATTCTCTCCTGCAGCACTAACAGCTACCCCTTTGTCAGAACCTCTACCACACTCAACCCCACTGACATGCACTTCTCCAAATTCACCAGCACCCCATATTTTTCTTCTAGAAAAAATGGGCTTCACTAGGAAAAAGCAGCTCAGAAATCCTCTGTTCAGCCGACTATCCCCTTTCACTCTAAACCCAAACTGTAGATATTTACAAGTCCTAAAATTAGCTACGGGGTAGTCTGCATTCGAAGACAACCGAATGACCAACCGCTAAATATGAGGGAACCCTCATCCACAACTGGTATATTATTCATATTGATTGGAATTCCTGTTTCATTCTGCATTTGTCCCAATCCCAAAGTAAAATCAGACTCTGCTGAAACTCACGATTTACCAGAGGCTGCAGTTGAAAGGCTTAAAAGAGGAAAGCTATGACCCCTTGATGGTGGTTTCCTTCACACATACTGCATTTGGCGAGCACCCGATGTTTGAGCAATTACTCGGCAAAGCCCACTCCATCTTCAACCCATATTCGGCATTTAAAGCGGGAGCACGCAGACTGGAGAGAACCCAACTGCTAAATGCACTGCAGTGGAACTTCGCAAAGATTGAAATGCTGGCACCTACCTGCCAGAGTGTGGTATTGGAAAGAAGGTAACAGCAAGTGGCATTGTATTCACAATCTGTGTTGTTTTGCTGAATAGGTATATTGCTATCAACAAGACAGGCCAAGGAGTTCCTAGAGTCTGAGCGCTGAAGGAAGTTTTCAAGAGAGATTTCATAGTGCTTATTGCCCCTGAAACTAAAAGAATTCACATTGAGTGACGAGTTAAGAGGATCATTCTGAAAACACTAAGAAACAAACCCCTATAATCAATAGACAGCACAAAAACCCTGTAACACTTATGACTCTCTGAAATCTGAGAATGTCCAGGTCGCCCAATGCTTTATCTTCCACATTTTTTCTTTTCATAACTACATTGTAAACTAACTTTTCCAATCAAGGGTTGAAAATGTTTTAATCATCTAACATATAATCTAAGGGTTTCACATTATGAGACGATGCACATCAGCAAAATTGTTTTCAAATAATAACGCCTTACGGCGTAATTATATTAAAATTATTTGTTTCATTTTTATATTAAAATTCTTTGTTTTAAAAATGATAATTTATTAAATTATATAAAAATACATTATTCTAAAATTAAAAATTTATTTTAACATAAATTAAATAATTAATATATCTTAAAACACTTATTTCTTTATATATAATAGATTCTTTCTTAAAATTAAGAAATATTAAAAACAAAATATTTTTCTTAATTTTATTTGAATAATAATTATTATCAACACTCATATATAAAGATTCTTCAATTATTAAGATACATTTTAGTTTATCATAAACATTTTAAATTTGTAAAAAAAATCTTGTAATATTATGAATCAAGACCATAATTTATTAATAAAATATGAAATGATAGAGATAGAAATACTCTCTATTATATATACATATTTTTTTAGTCTATTAATTATTATTTTATTTGTATAAATCAAATATAATGTAAATGTATCTCAACATTTATAAATAATATATATACTATGTTTTAAAATTTATTATATTATTATTATATTAATTAAATGGCTAGTAAATATTAATAAGAATCAAACTATAATAAACATTAAAACACTTTTTTTATAGTATATTATAATTTACTAAAATTGAAAATATGATACAAATTGACTAAATTATAAACTAAGTATTATTATTATGATTATCAACCATAAAAAGAGTTAATATATAAGTAGACATATATACATTTTAAAAATATATATAAGTAAATCACCCCACTTTATGTGAATATTCTTAGTTTGTAGAGAGGCTATATTGTGGGCCAATTTCATGACTTCTCAATGCCATAATCTTATAAAATCATAACTCTTTTTAGATGATAAGAAATTTTAACCCCTACCTAGAGTAAGGAGATCCCTACCAATACATAGTTACTCCACCACCGACCATCGTCAACCCTTTTGTTTTGGAGCCAACATCTGTCATTATACCAATGGATGTGCACTGCTTGTTTTAGAAGGCTATGGATCGGATAATAGGGGCAAGCCGGAGAAGACGCTTCTCCGGCGAGATTCATCATCTGTGAACAATTTCTCCAATGGTCGGTCGAGGATTCAAGTTGCGCGCCAAAGCGAGGTTGCATGGATGAACATTTTGGTTATCAAAAGTGAGAACAGAAACGGTTTTCTTCAGCACGAAGAGTGGATGTAGTCGGATAACAAAAAGTTGTTTCATGACGAAACTGCTGCTACAACCGCTAGGCATTTCAAAACCACTACTGCACATATTCCATCATACTACCCCTAGATAGAAAACGGTAGGGGACTCTACCACCAAGACGAGATTCTACAAAACAACCTGGGATTATATGGAAATAATGACTTCACAGCTGTTTCATCGAATCTGGTGGTTTTTGGGTCACACCCTTATTCGTTACAGCAGGCAGCGTCTGCGACACTGTCTTTAGCAGCAGAAGCAGAATCAATATTTGAGCAGCATGCACATCAAACCTCAGCAATCCCAACCCTGTGTGATGTCGAGGGCTTTTACGAATGCAATTTTTTCCTTCGCTCATAGTCACATGGCGGCATGCAACGAAACCGGTAATTATAATTCCAATTCTACAGTTTGTGAGC
>CM076573.1:370908644-370993644 GCA_034641835.2 Pinus albicaulis | reverse complement strand
ATAGTGGTATGATTGGAAAAAATGATTTAGCCATGCACTATGGCTTGAGAAAAACATAGACACAAGTGTGAGACTTGTTGTAACTCCTAGAGACAGTCTAGAGTTGTTATAGACCAGTGCCTAGGACATCTTATGAAGTGTAAAGAGCGGAGTATTTGAAACAGCTTTTAATCTTTTAACATGACGGAGCTCTTACACTACTTCCTTTGAAACAGAGAATAAACTAGGATGGAACCAGAACTTCGGACAGTATGAAATATTAGGAATAACACTGAACAAATGCAACGCTATATTCAGATACTACTGCATCAGACAATTTTAAGACAGGTCGCCATAATGAGGGCCAGATTCATGATATATGGTAGAGAAGGTATATTTAATGACGATTACAGAGATGTAAAGCAAGAAGGAGATATCGGCTGTCAAATAGATGATACTACGAAGAACTTCATGATATAAGATGGGCTTAAATAGCTAAGAATCCATATATACCAAAAATTCCCGTCAATAACATTTCAATACAGCCAATATAGTTGAAATACGCATGAAATACAGGTGGAACAATATATTACTCCTGAGCCATTTAAAGTATCAAGCCGCTACTGATATAAGTATCAATACGATAAATTCATATCAAAAGACGAAGGACACTCGCATTCCAAGATGTAATACTAGAGACATAAACGTGAATGAATTGAACTATAGAGAGACACACACTACCATACAACCATGTCCAGAATCCTTACTAAGGTGAAGCTTCTTATTATTGAGACCCAACGGGCTCTTCCGGGCAGTACCTGAACTTTCACGAAACATACACACAGGAAATTCTTACACAATCAATTTTTCTGAAGAAGTGGAACCTTGTTTTCTTTTTTTTCCTGTATTATATAGGATCTCTTTTGCCTTTCAGCGAGAAGATATTTTCTGAAAATATCTCTCTCGCGTGAACAAAATTGTTAACATTCATTGTCAAAACCACAAAATGGCATGATGGGGAAAACAACCCTTCCATCATGCGTAACAGGCCCCGGGCCAAACTTAAAACAAAAACGTAGGCCAATGTGTGATGTAAAAGTAAAAAATGCAAGAGTGGGGGGGAAGAACCACCCACTCGGAAATTTAAACAAAACATAACTGAAATGAAAGTAAAAGGCCGTTTCAGGCCATGTCATGAGTAAACATGAGGTGTCATGAGTGCTGCTGGGTCGAGGCTGTAGTAGACGCTGGAGGAGGTACATCGGTGGAGGGACTGGCATGCTGAGTCAGGAACTGTGTCAACCTCCGCTGGATTTCTGGATTCGGTTCTGACATCTCTGAGAGTCTCTCTACCCTGGTAAATGCCTCGCCGAAGGTGTGGATGTCTGCATGGGTGGGGAGCCGATACCTGATCATATGGAGGAGACTAAACTCCTTCTGGAGGACTGTGATGATGGTAGTAGCCTTAAGCTGAGTTCCTTTGCCCATCTGAAGATCTGACCGATCCCTTTCTTCCTCTAGAAGTGCTGTGTATTGATCGGGGTGCATGAGTACGGCAGGAGCGTTTGGTTCCCAACATGAAGGGAGGCCAGCAGTGATGATTTCGTTCCACACCTTGTTGAACTGCTCCACAATGTCTGCGACCTGTTGGAGAGCCTTCGAAGCTGCCAATCGAGCCTCCTCTTTCTCTATGATTTTCCGACATTCATTGATTTCCATAAACTGGCTGGGAATGCCATGTTTTACCACGTCATTTGCTCTCAGTGTATAGAGAAAAGATATATAAATTCCGGCATGTCGAGCTCTATTTGGCAGATTATCCCCGGCCTCTTGCAACCTTCTATTAAGATATGGAAGGGTAGATTTGAGTTCTCCTATCATCGTTAGGAACTCCCACTGCTCAGTCACAGCCACGATTATATCCGACCAGATCAGGCTTCTGGCCTCGACCAGGGTGAGATTTCCCTTCACCTTACTCTTCAGCTCGGCGATGGTCTGTTGTTGCTCAGTCGTGGTCTTTTTTCCTTCCTCAACTTCTCTTTGCAGCCCTTCAATATTTCTGACCTTTTCAGCCAGGGCGCCCTCCAGCTCTACCACCTTTTGCTTGGCTGTCGTTGTCTGCTTCCCCAACACTTCTATCTCAGCCATAGCTGTGGATAGTTGTGCTGTTGCTGAACCTGTCCCACTTGATGTTTCGGCTGCATGACAACTGTGCGTATCCCAGCGGGTCTGCAGCTCAGTAGCTCTGCTCTCCAGTTCTTCAATTCTTTTGACCATTTTTTCTTTCTCCTCTCTCTCTCTGGAAAGCCTGGCAATCAGCGCGTTTTTCTCCTCCTCCACCTGCACCAGTTCATCGGTCTGTACCGGATGTGAAGATGGTATGCCAGCCCGTTTCTTAGCCGCTGAAATGTCCTTCTCCAACTTGGCTATTAATGCAGCTTGCATTCCCTTCCCTCCTTCGTCCGAATTTTTAATCTGCTCTTTAAGGACGCGCACCTGATGTGCGTTGGCACGACAAGCACTCTGCTCTGCTGCATAGGAATCCCTCAGATTATCATATTTCTGTTCTGTCTTTCTCAAGGTGAGGGTAATCTGTGATAGCTTATCCTTCATCATGTCACATACTGTTTGGAACAGATCAGTCATATCTTGTACCGACACCTTCTTCATATCAATAGCCAGTTCTAACACCTTATAACTCGGAACATCCGAATTTGGGTCCAGGATGGCCTCTGTCATGGATAGTACTAGGCTCTCGGTGTCTGCATTATAAGAGTCTCTGAGCCAAATGATAAAATCGACACAGGAATGGATCTGGGGGGTGATATGATGGTAGAAACCAGACGCAATAACTCGGAAATGGTCGGCATCTTTGCAGTGGCGACTAAAAAGCAGGGGCTTGATACTGCGTAGGTCAAAAGGATATTTCGGGTCGCAGATACCCGACTGTAGGTCACAGAGGGGTTCAAAACCGGGGGGGGTTTCTGGACTCGCCGGGTTGGGGAGTTTCAGGTTCACTTTTCTTGGGCGACCCTCTTCCCATGGCTGACATTCAACAATTTCTGATAGAGAAAAACAGGAAAAGAGGGAAAACGGAGAATAGAATACCTGAAGAGGGTGACAATGCTCGGGAAAGCGACGAGGGGAGCCGTGACAGTGACTTGGATATACCCGGCGTTCTTCCCCACTCGGTATTCGCCGTAGAAAACTACCTGTGACGATTTACCAGAGAGAAATACGGGAGTTTATTACCTTCGGGGTGGACTGATTGGGTTAAAAAGGTGAATAAGCAAGATGACAGAAGGCAAGTGTCGTAAGGACACTGACACTGAGACACGTGGCGTGTAGGGATTGGGTATATCAGGGTGTAGGTGAGCACCTCGTGTCGGGTTAAAAGCTGGTACGGGTCTTAGTACCGGCTGACCTAATGGACTTACCTTACCCTTGATCCACGTATGCTGTCCAATCTTTACCGTGCATGACTTCCCCTTCCCTGACTAACACTTGCCTTTCTCAATTGCGCGGGCCCATCTTTTATTCTGCCACGCGATCACCACCCGTGGCCTATCCTTATCATTCCTTTTCCGCTGCGAGGCCTTGCCATGACGCGTGTCATAAGTCCGCGGGGGTATGGGTCTTTTCCTTCCTCTGCAGCTCGACCCCCTCGGACTTACTACGTACGCAGTCCTGTATAATCCGCGGCTCTTTTTAATATATCTGTTGATGTATTGCCGCATCCCCTTTACTTTAGTTATTTTATGTTCACGTATTATTCCACTTTTCACCGCTTGGTATTGTTTATCAATTGGCTTTAATATGTATGTGCTTCACCACCTTTTCTCCTTTCGGCCCGATTTAATTTGGTACTTGCCACTTGGTATAAAAATTTTAATATGAGGCCTGCCCATCCTTTTGGTACTTTCGTGGCTAATGCTAAGGATTGAACAACATTGGATCCACCTGGGGACGGCACGTTTGTCCCTGAACGTGTCGAGAACTACGCAGACCGCCTGTACATCTTCTTTGAACCACCCTTTTCGGTCTTTGAAGCTTTGCCCTGTACAGATTATCATGACTCATGCATAATCTATGATAAGAAAATGAAAAACAACAACTAATATACAATATAATACAGTCAGGCTTTTTCAGCCTTTTTCAGAATTGGAAATATGGTTTGAGGAATTGCCCGTTTACAGGGGCTTCCAACAGATCTCCCTGTAAATTTTCCAGCTTAAACGTATTGTTTCCACCCTGCTCTGCAATCTTGAAGGGGCCGAACCAAAGGGGGTCAAATTTACCATGCTTGCCCTTATCGGCTCTTCGTACATCCCACCTGAGAACTAAGTCTCCCACCTGCAGCTTTCTATCCTTTGTGTGCTGATCAAACAACTCTTTCATCTTCTCCTGGTAATCCACAAGCTTATGGTTCACCTGAATACGCGTTTCTTCCAGTTCAATCAACTGATTAATTCTTCTTGTCATACCATCCGGTTCTTCCTGAGTTTCTTGCATGAAACGAGCCACAGGTAAGGCTAACTGTATAGGGAATACAGCTACTCGTCCGTATACTAGTTCATAAGGAGATTTTCCCGTTGCCCTTTTACTGGTTATCCTGTTTGCCCACAAAGCAAACTTCAGTTGGGAGTCCTAGTTTCTCTGATTTTCATTTATTGTCTTCTTCAGAGCTTTGACCAGCGTTTTGTTAGATGACTCTGCCAAACCATTTCCCTGTGGGTAGTAGGCTGTGGAGTGGCCCAGAGTGATGTTATATTGCTGACAAAAATTCACCATTTTAGCAGATTTGAAAGCTTGGGCATTGTCTGTGACTATTCTGGCAGGACATCCGAACCTGGAGATGATGTTTTCTTCTATGAATTTTATGATCACCGTGTCTGTGGCGTTTCGTGCAGGAACGGCCTCCACCCACTTCGTGAAGTAATCTGTAGCAGTCAAAATCCATTTGTGTTGCCCACTGGAGGGTGGGTGGATCTCACCTATGAAGTCAATACCCCATTGCTTGAAAGGCTCATCAACGTGCACCGGGATGAGGGGTAAAGCTGCTAGCTTCTGTTTCTCAGCAAACTTTTGGCATTTTTCACACGCTCTGACCCAAGTGAAGACATCTCCAAATAATTTAGGCCAGTAAAAACCAGCCTTCAAAATTTTCTGAGCTGTGCTCCTCCAGCTATAATGCCCTCCACAGATCCCCTCATGGAATTCGGTTATGATGTTCCCTACCTCCCCTTCGATGAGACATAACAGCAGTATGCCTGAAGGATCCCTCCAATATAATTGACCATTAGCTACAACATATTTATGAGATTTAAGCCTCAGGGCTCTGTATTTGGACTTATCGCAGCTGGGTGGGCAGCTGAGTGTCAGGAGGTACTCAACAATTTCCTTGTACCAGGGACTAGTGAGATACTTCATCTGTATTTTTTGAGTAGCCATTTCCACCTCTTGCCTCCCTGTCAGCTCCTCAGATTCTTCATTTGCGATCATGGATAAGTGGATGCCCAAAGCTTGATGGTTTGACTCCGATAAAATCTTTGCTAGGCCCTGTCCTTTAATTAACTTGGTGGGTCTTATGTCCAGATCATATTCTTGTATCTTCGCAATCCACTTGCCCCTTCTGCCTTCACTGTCTCCCTGAACGAGGATGTCCTTAACTGCTGCCGTGGGTACAAAAGCAGTAACATGAGACTGCAGAATGTACATGCGGAATGGCTTTAGGGACTTTACCAGGGCATAAGCCTGCTTCTCCAGTATGTTGTATTTTAGCTCTGCATCATGAAGAACTTGACTAAAGAACGCGATGGGCTGCTCATACCCATCCCCATTTTTCTGTAGAAGGACCCCTGCTACCGTGTGAGGTGATGCAAAAGAGAAGATCATGAAAGGTTCAGTGAAGTCAGGCTTTGCCAGCATGGGAGCCTCAGCAAACGCAGTTTTGATCCTGGCGAAGGCCTGCCTAGACTCCGGTGCCCATTTTACCTCATTATCCTTCTTTAACATGTCACGGCGATGTGTAACTATTTAAATATTTGGGAATGAATCTTACGAAATTCCCGGTCATACAGAACTATACTTCTTTCTTGTTTCTGGGGAGGGATATACCATTTATAGCTTCCACCCTTTTAGGATCGATTTTGACCCCATCTTTAGTTACTATATGTCCTAGGAGTTTACCCTCTTCTAATGCAAAGAAAGATTTTTGAGGGTTAAGGGAGAGTCCATACCTCCTGCATTTCTCAAAGGTCTTCTGCAAATGTTGAACGTGCTCGACATCATCCTTTGAAAAGACTGTTATATCATCTAGGTACACCACCAGAAACTTATCCTGTTCCCCAACAAAGGTTATGTCCATCGCTCTCTGAAACGTGGCCCCTGCATTGATCAGCCCGAATGGCATCCGAGCATACATAAAAGTCCCCCAGGGTGTGGTGAAGGCTGTCTTTTTCTGGTCCTCTGGGAACACCGCTACTTGATTATAGCCCGAGAACCCATCCATCATGGACATTCTAGAGGCTCCTACCACCTTCTGCAGAATATGATCCATCTTCGGTAGTGGGTAGTTATCTTTGAGAGATGCCATGTTCAGGTTTCTGAAATCCACACACAACCTGATTTCGCCATTCTTCTTTCGTACTGGGACCAGATTGGCCACCCATTCAGAATACCTTAGTGGCACTATAATTTTAGCCTTCAGTAACTTTTTTATTTCTTGCTCAATTGAGGGCAGCAACAGGGGATTGATCTGTCGGAGCTTTTGCTTGTGGGGTTTTGCATCTATTTTCAACGGAATTTTGTGCTGCATCACACTGACATCAAAGGTTTTCAAATCTTGATACGACCAAGCAAAGACATCTTTGTAGGTTTGAAACAGCTTTTGGTACAACTATTTGTATTCATCTAGAACTTTCCTCGACAGCTTCACAATTTTTGGATCTTCTTTTGTGCCCAGATTGAGATCTTCAACCTGGTCTTCAGTCACCATTTTGTTTGGCTGTAACGGAACATCATCTTTATTGAACAGTCTCTCCAAAGGTACCAGCCCTCGGGGAATGACATTCCCCTTTAGCTGCAGGAATCTGTGACCAGCTATTTTCTCTTCTAGCTTGTCCCCTGGGGTGTCTCCGACTTCTTCTTCTTCACAACTGTCAATCTCTAAATTTGAAAACTCCCCCACAGTCTCTAAGAACCTCTTCACCTGCTCCTCATCTTCAAAGACTTGCCAGTGCTTGACATTATCAGGGATTGAAGGCCGATATCTTACTTCAATTTCGTATCTCAGAAGAGGGTTCTGAGGTGGGCGGAATGTACTAGCAGCGACAGCCAAGGAGTCTGCCATTATGTTCTGTTCCCTGGGCATAAACTGTATGTTAAATGCCAGAAAAGAATTCTCCACAAGATCCCAAACTTCGTTTCTGTAGGCCTTTAGCCTCGGATGTTTCGCTTGACACTGGTTTTTCACTTGCCTCACCACCAACTCGGAGTCTCCCATCACCTTTAGATTCTGTATCTTCATGCTTCTTGCTGTTTGCAACCCCAGTATGAGTGCCTCATACTCAGCCACATTACTTGTGGCCTCATATTCTAATTTGAAGGACAGGGGGACCCATTGACCCGTAGGTGAAATAAGCAACACTCCGGCCCCGTTTCCTTCCTTGGAATTTGCTCCATCAAAGTGGAGTGTCCAGATGTCAAATTCATGGTCCTGCTCTGATAGCTCAGTCTTTATCTGGCAGAATGAAGGTTCATGAGCATATTCCTGATCTTCCTCCAACATTAGACAGGAAAAATCTCCATCTCTACTGTAAACTGGGGAATTCACTGAATCTCCTGCCTTTGTGACTGTCTTGACAAATCGGGTCTCCCGGTACAATCTCCTTTCTTGACCACCAAAGACAGGGATGGTGGCGTACGACAGATCCAGCTTGATTGACCCTCCAATTCTAGTCCCCCAAGACCTAGACAATAGCATGCCGAAGCGGGCTGGGATGTCAGCCACTACGATATCCATTACCACACTCTTGGCCGGGATCTGAGCCAGGGTGACTGCTAGATCCTTGATCATGCCCAAGCATTTCACTCTTTTGGAATCAAAAGAGTAAAGATCTTTATAGGGGCGAGTGATTTGGAGACCCAATTGCTCCATGACAGACAGGGGCATCAGGTTGTGGGACACTCCGGAATCTAACATACAGTTATGCAATAGTAGATCATGGATTACTAGAGATACGTAAAAGGGGGGGGTGGAGGGATCTAATTCTTCGACATGGGGGCCGAACACTACCATGGGCCTTTCTTCTTGTAAGTTAAGACTGTCTAGAATGTGTGGGACTTCAGGAGCTGAAATGAAAGAGGAGACTTGTGACTGATAGGCAGGCTGCTTCAGCAATTCAGACAGAGGGACAGGTATTTTAACTTTTTCAAGTTCCTTTTGCAAACTGAAGGCAGATGAAGGCTTCTCTATTGGCACTTCCTTTTCTTTCGACTCTTTATTTGGCACGGGGGACTTAACTTCTTTAACTGGAGGTTTTTTCACAGGAGACACAGCTACTTGAGAGGAGGAAGGCATGTGACTATCAGCTCGCAGAGATTGGTCAAGGGGCTTCTTACCTTTGTCCGGAGATTCTTGAGTATTGGCCTCTTTCTGTGCAGGTGCTGACCTTTGGGGTGCATCTTCCTCTTCATCTTGAGAGCGGGTTCTTTTCCTGGAGGACCTGAGGTCATATTTCCTGTTAAACTGGGCTTGCATGAAATCAACGAACTGTTTGCAGTAGTCATTGATTTCTGGCTCTTCAGCATCCTCGTTATTCTTCGCTTCTGAGTGAGGTTGTAGTGCACCTTCCTCACTTTCTTGCACAGGGCACTCTACGTCATCACTGTCTGAAAAAAAAGGACATGTTTCATCTTGCTCATAGGAGGAGTCTTCATGGGAAGCCTCCATTTGTCCTTCCAAGTACAAAGGGTGCGGTACTTGGTCTTGTTGCTCCTTCTGTCCCCTCTGCAGTATCTGCAAGGGTGGTTTCCTGTATTGAGGATTGAATCCTCTGTTTGGAGCATTTTGAAAGTTCTTTGGTGGAGAACTCTTAGCTTCCATCTCTAGCTTGACCAACTTGCTAGAGAGATTCTTGATCATTTTATTCATCTCTTCGATCTTGTCATTTGCTGAGTCTCTGTCTTGACTTGAAGTAGATACTTCTTCTTTGCCTCTTCTTCTTGTATCATGTTCTTGCTTTACTTTGGACTTACCAGTCGAGATAAAGTTTGCTTCTATTTCCAATGCATCAGTCTGTGCATCATCCAGAGTGGCTGGCTTTCTCTCCCTCAGTGAGAAACCAAACTCGGAATCGAATGCTGCCACGAAAACAAACTTAGCAGTAGTCTGGTGGGGCTTCATCTCAGCTGGGAGGCTGAAATACAATTTGTTAAACCTTCTGATGAATTCTGATACCCCTTCATTGTGCTTCTTTTTAAGGGTGTTGAACTCGGTTAAGGTATCCCCATGATCTTTCCTATCTCCCCACTTTTTCACGAAAGCTTCTTCCATAGCCTCCCAGGTGTTGATGGAATTAGATGCGAGCGACTTAAACCATTTTCTAGCCTCTCCATCCAGGACTGCACGAACAATCTCAGAACCACATCCAAATGCTCCACATTAAAGTTCTCTGCGAAAGAGCAGAAGATTTCAACATGCTTATGGGCATCAACACCGTTCTCCCCATTGAATCTGGGTAGAATCTTCAAATAGTCTTTTGGCATGTCATTCAGAACTACAGGCAGCTGTAAAGGGGCATACCTGTTTTGTAAAAAGCCAGGTACATTCGCCATTGGGGGAGGCAGAGGTAGAATGAGAGCCCGAGCAGTGAGTGGTGGAGGAGGTGGTGGGAGTTGAGTATGAATAATGATGGGAATGTAGTGAACAACAGCTTGAGGACTTGATGAGAAGGTAGGGCTGTCAACAACAGATACTTCGGTGACCTCTTTGACCTCTTCAACTTTAGGGGTAGGATGAAAAGAATAATGTGGAGTATAACTAGACTCAGCTTCGTCTTTGATACGGACACCTTCTCGATGAGGGCTATCTGAATAATAACCAGTATCTCTTATAATAAGGTTAGAGCTTTGTATTTGGGTGACCTGGGAAGAGGAGGGCTGAAGATATGGGAAGTTTTCAAGGGAAAACTCCGGAATATCGGTATGAACTGGCTGCCTTTCCCTCCAGCCCCTTCTATGTAGGATTCGCTCTGGGTCAGACACAGAGGGTGTCCTTGAATCGAGATGTATCTCGACCGTAGGTGTGGCCATGGCCGTACCCACGAAGTCGATTTGATATGAATGTGGAGTCGCCGCGGTGGAGATAACCTCAACTCTTCTGCTCACCTAACCGAAGAGTGACGGTTTTGGTCGAGGCCCGTGACCGAATTTTCAATCTCGTTCCACGCAACGCGCCAAAAAGATGTTGTAACTCCCCTAGGAGACGTACCTCTAGAGTTGTTATAGACCAAAGGCTCAGACATCTTATATGTGAGAGCAGTAGGATTAAACAGCGTTTAGCACTTTAACATGATTATGTCACACTACTTCTTTAGAAACAAGAGAATAACACTAGAGTGGGAACGAAATTTTATAGTTTGAAGCATTGAAGAGTAATATCGAACGAATGTAGCAAGTACACTCAACATCACGATCGCATAACTTAAGATAATTTATCATAAAATATGGCCGTATCTATGATATATGGTGCAGAAGTTATATATATAAAGACGACTACAGATGTATAGCGAGAAAGAGATATCGACTGTCAAGAAGATGATACAAGAAGAACTGTATATATGAAGACAAATAAAGGAGTTGAAGAATCCATACAATGTCATAGTCCTCATTACAGTATCAAGAATTGTAACCAATGCAGTAACACAAGAATTGAAATGAACAATGCATTTTTACTTCCCACATTTAAAGTACGTGTACTGAATATATAAGTATCAGGGAGAGATAAATTTATATCAAAAAAACAAGGGACACCGTATCTATAGATGTAACACTAGAGATGAACAAATGAGTTGAACAATAACATCATGCAATGAGCAAGAGAGAAACACACACTACCATAAACCAAGTCCTTAATCCTGCTTAAATGAAGCTCCCTATCGCTGAGACCCAACGGGCTCTTCACATAGTATCCGAGTCTTCACAAAATATACACACAAAGAAATCCTTACACAATCAATTTCTTCGAAGAATTGAAACCTTTCTTTCTTCTTTTCTCTCCGTCTTTATAGGGATTCCTTTTTATTTTTCAATGTAGGAAGATATTTTTGGGAAATATCTTCTTCGCGGTAGAACAAAATTTGTTAACAACATTATCGTAACAACAAAATTTCATGATGGGGAAACAACCCTCCCATCATGTAGTAACGTTTCCGGCCAGAATATTAAAACAAAAACTTAGGCCAATGTTTGATGTAAAAGTAAAAATGCAAGAGTGGGGGAGAAACAACCCACTCGGAAATTAAAAACATAACTAAATGAAAAAAAAGGCTGCTTAGGCCATGTCAGAGTAAACTAAATATCAGCAGGTTATTGAAGAAAATACAAGTGATGCCTTTATAGAGGTACTGCTGGTGAAGAGAACTAGCATCACTGTAATTTAATCAGCACAACCTTTGGGTTATCGGAGTGGTTCTGGGTACTGTCGAGAGTTTCTCCACTCGATAAATCTTCGCCAAGGGTAGAATGTCATTGCCAGTTGTCGATATCTCGATCATGAAGGAGACTAAACCTCTTATTAGAGACCGTGACGATGGTAGTGGCCTCGTGGTGCTGCAGTTGATTTCCCCCATTTGAAGGCCTGGGACCATCCTCTCCGAAGCGAGAAGTGCCGTGGACGGTACATGAGCACTACGCGTTGGTTCCCAACAAGAAGGGAGGCCAGCACCAGATGGATCTCGGTCCCACACCTTGTCGAACTGCTCCACACCGTCAAACACCGTTGGAGAACCTTGGAAGCGTTACCCGAGCTCTCATCAATGATTTTTCATACCGTTGATTCCAGGCGACCCGACCGGGCGCGTGCTTTCCCACGCTGCCGCCTAGCTAAAGAAAAGAGATGAAGGCCACATATTCGACAGAGTACGATTACTCCCCGCTCCTGAATCTTCTATTGAGATAAGGTGGTGGACTTGAGTTCCCCTACCATTGCCGCACCCACCGCTTGCTATAAACGTGATTATGTCCCATCAGACGGGGCCGGCCTCGAGCAAGGTAAGATTTCCTTCGCTCGACTCTTCAACTCGTTTAATGGTTTGATGTTGATCGGCCCGTGACCCTTTTTCCTTCCTCAACTTCTTTTGTAGTCCTTCAATTGTTGTGGCTTTTTTTCAGCCGTGGCGCTCTCCAACTCGCCACCTTTTTCCTGCAGTGATGTTTGTCTCTCCATCACTTCTATCTCGCCCATAGCGGATAGTTGTGTTGTTGCTGAACCGCTCCGCTTGATGTTTCTACGTATGGCAACCGTGTGTATCCCACCGGGTCCTGTAGCCCGCGGGCTCGGCTTCCTCAAGCTCTTCAATCCTTTTAGCCATCTTTTCCTTCTCCTCTTTCTCTCGAAAAGTCTAGCAGCATGTGCCTCATTTTTCTCTCGCCTCCACTTGCACCAAATATCGGCCTGCACCTGATGTAGGTGTCGGTATGCTAGAGCCTGTGCTTTAGCTGCCTTTGTCCTTCTCAGAATTTGGCTATCAAGGCTGTTTGCATTCTTCCCTCCTTCATCCGAGTTTCCGTATCCGTCGATGAAGGAATCGCCGCGCACTCGATGTGCGCTGGCACGCGTTTACCCCGTTCACGCAAGGAAACCTCAAAAGTTTCCTCATGTTTCCGTTCGTCTTCCCAGGAGGGGTGATCTGTGAAAGCTATTCTTTCATCATGTCGCGACCGTTCTGAATAAAATAAATATATCCCACTCCAAGATTCTTCGTGATATCGATAGCCAATTCAAGCACCTTATACCCTGGAACGTTCAAATTCGGGTCCAGGATGGCCAAGGAGAGGAAAGGAAGAGGGAGGGGTCCCCGAGCCTCAGACATAAGCCACGTCGGGGCAGCGAATGCATACCGAAGAGATGTTTTTCCGGCTCCCTACCCCTGGTGAGGCCTACGATGAGGGAAAGAAATTGTGCCTGACTTTCAAGAACACTCAATGAAAATGGCTCCAACGGGAGTGCGGTGCTTGCTCGACAGCTTGATACGCGAGGCTATGAAGGCACGGCGGGCTTTCTGGATAAATGATTAACCGAGCGAGCAAGGTTTCATCTTTGAAGTCATATGTATGTCAGAGGGGAAACGAGGGGTCTGCCTGAGAGGGCTGACTGGGGAAAGGGTGCGATTATAGCCTCTGGGAGAGACGAAAGCCCGATGTGCACAGGAGTCCCCGAGCCAAATGATAAAATCATAACAGGAATGGACCCGGGGGTGATATGAGGAGAGAAGCGACGCGACAACCTCTAAACGGCCTACATTTTGCACATGCAACAAACAGCGTGGGCTGACACCGCATGTCAAAGGATATTTCTGGTCGCAGATAATTGACTGTAGCCGTGAAAGGGGTTCAAAACCGGGAGCTGGACTCATGGAGTTGGGGTTTCTGTGTCTGCTTTTTCATGCTCTTCCCATGGCAGACATTCAACAATTTCAAAGAGAAGGAAAAGAGGGAAACGAAAATGGAATACCCCACAGAGGGTGACAATGCTCGGGAAAGCGACGCGGGAACCGCGAGACGACGGCGGATATACCCGCGGTTTTCCCTCATTTGTATTCACCAGAAAACTACTTGTGGCGCTACCGCAGAGAAACAGCAAAGGCGAGCCACACTGCAAACTGCTCTGAGGTGAAAAGCGGCGGATAAGAAGGATGGGGCGCGGCGTCGCAAGGACACTCAGACACCAGACACGGGCGCGCGGCGGGGGATTGGGTATATCAAGGTGTAGGTGAGCGCCGCGTCGGGTTAAAGCCGGTACGGGTCTTAGTACCACCGACCTAATGACTCACTACTCATCCACGTATGATTTCCTTCGCCGACTAACACTCTTCTCAACTATGCGGGTCCATCTTATTCTCACGGATTCACATCCCGCGGCCCATCCTTACCATCTCTTTTCTCCGGACTCACAGACATGCCACGTGTCGTGAGTCCCATGGGGTATGGGTCTTGTCCTTTCCCCCGCGTTCCGACCCCGCATTCTTCTTAACACACTTTCGTACATAACCCAGGCCCTTAATATACATCTGCTGAACTGCTGTCAGATCCCTTACTTGTTAGATGTTCATTTATTATCTGCTTTCTTCACTGGCGTGAGGCTCGTTTGTCCATTGGTTTCAATATGGTGTGCTTCAATGTCTTTCTCTTTTCGGCCCATTTATTTAATACTTGCTACTTGATATAAGACTTAATATGAGTCTGCTCATCCCATTTGGTACCTACAATGCTAAGGATTGAACAACAACTCCATGACCTCCGCCAAACCATGGACAAGCCTTACCATTTACCCCACATCGTGCTCCTTACAATACAATGAATGATATTATTTTATATAATATACAACAATGGGGGAGGTGATGGGGTCTAGCTCCTATTCCCACGCACGCTGGTTAGAAATGAAGCATGAGGCTAGCCCCACACCCAGTCATTTATAACTCGAATCCAACTTTACTAAAGGTGCCATATGTGTCCACCCGCCAGCACACGGAGATACCGGGCTTGCTAACCGCCCATTGACCATGGATATTATATGCCAACTCTTATGTGATGATGTGACCAAGAACATATTCAAGTCCAAGTTAACCCATTATGTCGTGTTATATATTGCTGATTTTTAGTAAACCATAATCAATATGGTTTGAAATCCGCTTTGTAAGTCATTGGCTGGGCATTCAAATGTCTTAAGAATTTGGCTTGGTTTTTGGTGAAATTCGACGTCAGCTTAGTTAGATTTTTGGGCATATTTTGTAGGATGACGCCAAATTTTAGAAATGAACGAATAGTGGAGGAACTACAGATCGACACTTGATGAGTTTTTGGCCAAATTCAATTTAAAGAGGCTATATAAGCATTTTTTGGCATTATGGAATTGATGGAACATGTTTTAGAGTTTCTTCAACATTGCACATGTAATCACACTTTTGAGCATAATATGAGAGTCAAGCCATTCAAACTTGGACCAAGGAGACGTATCCTGTGCAGTAGCACTCCTTCATTATGTTGTTGTGTTATTGTTGGTGGTATACAGCATTGTTAGATGTTGGTGTTCAATGTTTTGTTTATATTAATTTTCTCATGAAATTCATATAAAAAATGCATGAACCTGTTGAATCCAGAATTTATTTCATAATCCTCAAGAACTTTTTTTTATATTCTGAATTGGATGTTAGGACAACAAAAGCAATATTCCCATTTAGATCATTCCGGCCTAACGAGCTATTACACCGAGGTGTTCCATCAAATAATCTTCTCATAATGCCACCTCTGAAAGATAAATAATTAATTTAGGCTCCATAATAATGCTAATTTTTTAAATACAAATTTTGTGGATGATGAAATATGCCAAGGAATGCCATCATATCTCGTAAGAACTCCTTCTAAAACCTTTGTACCTAAAACCCTTAATAATACTAGCAACTCACTTAATGGCTTGGTCATCCCCTATCCTGAAATCCAACTGGTTATAATGGTGGAGGAGAGGAAATGGGCACACATAGTGTCCTCCATGTCTGGGGACACGCCTGCCCCCTCAAGCAACTACTTTTTCACCAGCAGACCTAAACTATAATACATCCCATATGAACCACTAGTCCAGACTATACCTCCAAGTAATCCAACACAAGGGATCCTTCTAACACTGATCCCAAGGCCTGTCTTTGAATGTAATTGCCATCAACCAATCCTCCCGGATTCAATTCAGTTGCATTAATCATCTTCTCAAACCATGGCTCGGACTATGCAACTTCTCTATCAAGGAATACCAACTCATCACCCTTCAATCCAACCTCCGGAATAAAGTTGAATTTAAATCCTACTTCATTATTGATATTAGCTACTGTTGCCAAAATTATGATAAAGTGACTGTCTACAACTCAATGCCTACTCAAAAACATAATAATCCTTTCCAGTATAGCCTGCATCAGGCTCAAAATCCATAATGATACTCCATCAATAGATAACTTACATCTCCACCAACTGAATCTTAGAAATAATCGAATGCAAGGACACCTACTATGGAACAAATGTGACATTATGTTGTTTACCCATTCATGCTACACTCATGTCATTTCTATCCACTCCATCAATTGAGATTCAATTGAGATGCAGCCCTCTCTTCACATATAATAGAAAGTATATGTATCAGAATCCCCGTTCTTTGTACTCCTTTAGGAGTGTTTCTCCTAAAAGTACTCAGAATCTTTCTAACTTCATGTGAATCTACTTCGCACTCTATTAGTGGGCTCACCAAATATGGATGCACCAAATTTCATCTGGAAGCACATCCCTCCTCCTTCTGATCGGTACTGCCATGTCTTGTAATATTCATTGTAGCCCATAGAACTTCCTACGAACCTACAACACCTCCCTGAGATAAGTGTCTCCGTAAATATCACTACCCTAATAGATGCCAGACATTTGTTTTCTCATCAATGGTCAATTTAAATGAGTTGCACATCCATCACAGTCTAATATGAACTTCCAATCCATTCTCCTGCAAAGGTTCATCATGTATATCATCCCCATCATCTAACTCATGCTCCATTGTATGCCGCTCAGTGCTTAATAATCACGTTGACTCATCATCCACTGCCTCTATATGTATCCACTGAATTACTTCTTCACTATAAATATGGTAGCAGTTGTCAACAACTCGCATGACTCATGCTCCTCAGAGGTAACCTTAGAGAAACAAGAAATTGGCCCAAAGAGAAATATTCACTATGAGAATGAAGAATATCCTCCTTCTCTACCTCTATCATCGCCCGAGTTTCACTCAAGAATGAGTGATTAGGTCCCTGCATGGCAATTTTTTGTAAATGAAGAAAAAAAGTCCCCTCCTCCTCAATCTATTCTTACCGCACAGATTCATCAACTGAGTGGCCTCTCCATGGTCAATAGTACCCTGTATAACCCATGTTTTTTCAACCAACTTTGTCATCATAAGCAAGAAGAAACCATGTTCTCTCCTCCAAATGGTCAACAACTCCGGACTCATAAGATCCTGTAATGTCATCAATGTTACCCATGACTCTAACCATGATTTCTAATATCTCATCCTCTTAGCCATTAAGACTCAGATGTTATGTAGATATTGAAGATTCTCTTCTATTAGTTGGAAAGCTTTCCCCATAATGTCATCATTATAAGGAAGCATTAGCAAAGGCTAGACCTCACCGAAACAAGAAGCTACTATAGTTCGACTTTCCACAAGGATGCTCCAAGAATATTGATGAATCAAAGCAAGCATCATTGGTTTGAGTGTCCAATTTTAGACCCTCAAATCTAATTGGCTTACTTTAGAATGAGGATTTTAGCTTCTCCAAATTAAGGAAATTTTTCATGTCATCTAGTGTTCTTCAAATTAGATCCAAGTGCTAAGAGCTTACCCCACTTCCAACTCTTTTTTTTGAAATCCTTATCTACTAGTTGTATGATGGCATGTATACCCTATGAAAAGGGTATGTTCTTTTAGTTTTATTTGATCCAAGGTAGCTATCATAGCCTCCATATAAATTCTCAGGTAAATTTTTGATTTTTCAAACTGAGCTGTGAATTTAATTCTTTTCTAAGTCATTAAATTTTTTTCGAGATTTCTAAAAGTTCTCAAAATCCCATGATTTTGCATCAAGGGTGACAATGTTGTGTGTGACTGAGACTTGACCACTAACTTACATAACATATTGTACTTATGACTATACAATGCACATAGCAATGCATACACATAACTACCATGAGAAGTATTCAAGCAACTCATAGAAACTTACACATCACGTCATTAAATACAATACCTTTCTGCCCTAATAGATAAATCTAGCCCCGAAAATAAATTAGGCTATGAAAATAACTCAACTCAGAAAATAAAACAAGGGCCCTGCAAATAAATTGGTCTGTGTAAATAATTTATGCACAACAAGATGAATTCATCCTAGAAAATAATTTCAACTCAAGAGAAATTAAGTACAACAAGACAGTTATGTACTAAAAAATAATTTCAACCCAACAATATAATCCAACTAATTAATTTACATCAGCCTATAAATTATGTTGTTGCCGTCAAGATGAATCGTGTTTGTGCTCCTCAATAATACTCCAAAAAAATTTAAAAATTAACTTGAGCCTCCTCACACAAATCCATAAAACCCAAAAATATTGAAAGACCCTAACCGATCCAAAATTGTTGATAGTGTGAAAATCCTAGCTAAACCAACAATTTTCTCTCATAAGAATGGTGATTTCAAACTAATATCTACTTCTGAAATTTGAAATTTTAACCACAAACTCTTCATTAAAAGGTCAAAAAGAAACAAAGAAAACTTGGGTAGATTCTAGAAGATACGTAAACTCTAATCTAGCAAGTTTCGTACTCGCCCAACTAAGGGAACTAATCCAAATAATATAAATTTGTACCACAAGGTTCCTAGACTTAAGTCCAATAAATTCACTACAAATCACCGACTCAAATGAGATAAATCTCCTCGCAAAACCTCTCAAAAATAAAATCGAGTTATGGCCATAAACTTGGCCCAACAAATAAACTCAACTCAATATTAACCAAGTCTAGGAAAATAAAATAGGCTTGGGAAAATAAATTGGCTCTAACAAAATACAAACTTACAACCAACAAATAACTCACCATCAAGAGAAATTCAACACAATAGACTAATTTTGGCCTCACTCGATAAATTTGGCCCGAAAAATAATCTTGTTCCGTATAAATTCGACCCAACAAAGTATTAATTTACCTAGCAAGATGAATCTGAATCCACAAAATAATTTTGGCCTCGACAAAATAATTCGATCTGCAATAAATTTGGTCTAGCATTTTTTTTTTTTTGATTAATAAAAAGATTATTTTTGACAATGGATAAAAATTTAATCCACAGAAACTTATTCCCTTTATTCTTCTGCTCAAGAAACAATACTAAGACTTTGGATATTAACCCACACAATAAATCATGTCACGAAGCCGACAAAAATATTTTCCGCAACAAACGATGTCTTTGACAAATAGTATTTAGCCACCTTCACATTAGATCCTCAACACTTTGTGAAATAGATTTTGTTAATATTAATGATATGATGGTAGAAAAATTTGATCTGTTTTCTCCATAAATTTTCTAAGTACCTAAAATAAACCTTTGGGAAACAAAAAACTCAACAATAATTACTACAATTGGAAACTGAAAATCCGCAGTGCAGTAGCTAAGGCTACAAGACAATTACTAGAAGGTCCCAAATGCTATGGAATGATCTTGAAATATTAACTGCTAAATACTTTTAATAAATTCTTCATCCATAAAACATAAGATTTCCATGTAAAATAGCTTCATTAAATTTAAGTTATTAATGCCATAAATAATTTTCTTAAATTAAATCAAAAAATTTACGATGAAATGGAAAATTGAATCCTATAACCTAATAATAGACAATATAAATATAGAAGATCTCACCTTATTTTATTAATATAAAAATGTTGAAAACAACAAATTGAAATGATCGAGGTAATGTCCCCAAATAGATCTACCATAATTATTAAACTGAGCTCCTCCAAATAAACTGAATCAATAACCGCAACTGCAGAACGCTTAAATGGATCCATCAAGGGAAGATAAGATCACCCACTCACACTGAATCACTAGAGGGTTTCCCCCTCTGCCCTGCAGCTAGCAAGAAAGAGAGAACCCTGTTTTGCAAACCTCACTACAAAGACAATACCAAATCCAAGATATCTCCAACACCTCCTCCTCCTCTCTTTTATAGATTTGATGGATAGATCTCCAAGCATCTAGAAGCATCATATTTATTTATTTTATTATTCTAGAACATCCTCCATTGAATTTATCTTAGGACTTTTAATTAATTCTATTTCACTTAAGAGCCACTTTAGGCCTTTTCCTCCCACTGATTATTTTTTAATTAAATGACGACTGAAAACATTTTTAATTGCTAGGTAAATTTTAAATCACCCACCATAATCTTCCATGCTAGTTAAAGTCACTTATCAACATTCCATCCAAGATCCTCTTCAGCATTCGTTCCAACGAGCTATCGCACTAAGGTGTTCCATCAAATAATCTTCTGAATTCCACCTTGATAATTAATTAATTTAAGTCTACAATATTTAATTTTTAAAAGAAATAAAGGACATAGCAGGCCAGTTTGACCACTGTCTAAAATTCCTCAAAACTGCCTTAGGAACCTCGATAATATCAATCACTCCAATGTCAATATCCCATGTATTGGATATCCACCTCATTGTATTGCAGTGAGGAAAATAAAAATGTAGACATCATAGATTGCCATTGAATTACATTTTTTAGATGTTCACCTTAGAAATTGTGACAGAATCTCAGTAATGGACAACATGCTAAAGTGGTGAAAGGTCATTTTCTATGCAATGCTTACTTCCACTCTTTGTAGGAAGGGTAGTATTTTCCATGTTGCTTTCTTCCACTTTTATTTACCTTGAGCATGAATAAAATGGAATATTTTATTGTATTTTTCTCGAAACAGGTTCACATCATCAATCTTCCATTCCCTGTTTGATGTCATTCATTCATGAATTATCAATATAGAATATGGGAAAAGTCAGGATTTGTGATGCAAAGGGGCAAGCAATGAAACAATCTATACTATGTACAGAACGTGTGGTATAAGGGGAATGGTAGTGGTAATCAAGTGGCACCATGTTTGAATACATTTAGGAAAAAAATAAGAAAATAGATAGAAATATATAAATATATTTCAAAAGATGAATATTGAGATTTAATGCTAACTTTCAAATTAGCATTACTCATGTATATAATCATAGCAAATTTTGATATGATTTACGAAAAGTTTTAGTTCCCTCTAACTGGCTTAAGAGAAATTTTGATATCTTTAATGTCTCTTAGGACATGTTAAGAGGGACTAATTCCTGAGGAATTATAGTTAGTGGAACTGACCACATGGCCAGTCTCCGCTCCTCCTTCGGAGACTTACTTTGAGATTCCAGCTGATTCGCTATAGATTGTACCATCTCCAGCAACATTGTGGAAATATCGGGACGCTTGAAGAGCACATCCACAACCTCGCATGACCTCTGCATATTTCTTTTAGCATCCCCGAGAGGCCATGGCACAACCATGACCCTCCGATCCTTGCATCCTCCCACAACATCAACACCCACTGAATTAGCATGCTACTGCCTTGCACGTTATGTAACCAGCCAAGGACCTTCGCCCCCCACGAGCTGGACCGCACCCAACATACCATGCACTGAACCGACGACCTGTTAGTTGTTGCCGCCACTCTCATTCACTATGCCACCCTGGAACGACTTTGCAAAAAGCAGATAATCCATCCTTGAGACACAATGCTTCTTCCTTTTCTTGAACCAGGGCACGTGAGGAGCACATACTTGGCTTCATGTTGAAGTCCAAGTAGTAGTTTACAACCCAAAGGCAATTCCCATCCGAACCAAATACCACCGAAGAAATCAAGAAACACATAGTTAGAAACTATAGCCAAACGAATGATCACCCTCCACCATAGACCTAGCAATCCACACAGCAGCCACAGAAGGAAAGGATTTCATATCAAATTTACCAGCTACAGCAGCCAATGAAGGAAAGGGATTTCGACATTTCAAATCACCCCACGAGAAATTCACTGCTAGACAAATAATGAACCAATAGAATAAAGGAGAACTGCTACGGGAAAGGTCAGGGAGTGACCTACAAATTGCACACAAAATAAATTAGAAAAGAGGGCTCCCAAAATCCAGACCGACGCCAAACCCACAAGGCTAAAGGAGGCCTTTAATGCAACCCCAGAAGTAAGAACCAAATGATTCATGTGCTTGGAAACCAACACCACCAACACTAAATCCGCCACCCAAATGAAATTAAGAACAATCTACCCAGGCCTAGAGAAAAGCGATTAAACAATACACGAAGATAGACGACTCCAAGAACCAGCAACCATAAAGCCAGGTGAGAAACCATATGGAGAATCTGAGAACTGAGACCCAAAACTAGCAAGACCCTAAGCGACACACCCTTCGACTTAGGAAGGAGAGGAAAAGTTTCACCAATTGCAATAAGGAAAGAACGATTGAATTGAGCGCCCAGAAGTGATGATAGACGACCACTACTCTAGCCTACCTACATGGAGATATAAGAGCATAGAGGAGGTTCGAGGCATCCCTCAGAGAACCAAAATGACCAAATATTTTGCACAAAGCACTATGCAATTTAACCAAATAAGCGTCAATGCCACTGAACCTCGAAAACCACATAAATCCATTAACATAATAGATGAAGAAAGATGTTTCAAGACAGACAAACTCAAAGCCATTAACTACTACGAAATCGATAAGTTGTTGACCCACCCTCCCCATTTAAACTAAAATAACTTCTTGATATCAAGTGCGATTAGTATTATCCGGAATTAACACCAACAAAGAAAACATAGCGATTATTAATAATACACTAATAAGTTAACCCCCATTTTCAAGTATACAATCATCCCATTTTTCATGATAATAATTCAGTATAAAATGTATATTTTATATACATTAGGATTAGTAATTTTATAAATATTTAAACAAACAAATAATATTAATCAAAAATAAAATATAACTAATCATTAGAAGTCCCTTGACTTTAACAAGCAAGAAGATCTGAAGGCATTTGTACGCCTTTATTATTTGGTCAAATGAACAAATTTAAAGGCCCAATTATTGGTATAATCAAATTCATTGTACAAAGTTTCGCAGATCTTAGCTAGTCTTTTGCACGTGTTTATTATTTGGTCGCTAGTCGTGAAGAAAATTTAGAAGGTTCAATTATGTCATTACGTTGTACAATCAACTAACAACATGTGAATTTAAAACGGCCACATCGTGAATTCCACTCTCGATAGGCAATGTTTACTGAAACATCGTCGATATTGTTTTAGGATGTAAACTCTCACCACAATTAAAGTACAGTTGTACATCATCCTACCTGGGCGGGGATTTCCCATCCCTCAAGCATTAATAAATTAATAGACTGAAAAATGAAGTTTTTACCTCTCAATAGACCTCATTCATTTTCTCCTTACCAACCAAATAATCATTCAATATTTTCGAGAATATAATCAACATTTAACTTTTATTTCATTTATTTAATATTTTTTATCAACATAAAAGAAAATTCTAAGAAAACACTTAAACTTCATTTATAGATAGAGGTCTACAATGCTCTCTACTCTTCTCATTTAAAATTCAATTATTTTTAGTGGGGTTTAGTTTTAATGTAATTAAAGATAATTTACTTACTATCTATATATATATATAACTATAATAGGAAGATGTAGAAATGAATAAACACTTCATGTAAGAATTATAATAATAACAACTTCTTTCTCTAATTTAAAAGAAGAATAAAAAAAGTCTTCCTTATTATGATGAACTTTTACACATGGTTATGATTGAATATTTACATGTTTTTTTTTTTTTAAAAGAAGAATAGAAAAATATCATATAAAAATTAACTAAATGTATTAACTATATTAAATTTGTAATGATGTACAAATCTTTTTATTTTTAAAGGAATTTAGCAACACCATTTCAATATAATTATTAGTGAATTTTCCTATGGCCTAGGACTTGCCTTCCTCTTTATAAAATGAAAGGAATCAAGAGAATTCAAATTTTAGATCTCTCGCTTTTCAGACTGTATTACTTTGATCACCACTGAGTTGACCCCTCAAACATGTGTATAAATATTTTAATTTCAATTACAATCAAGATAAAAAAACTATGAAAATAATATGAATCTAATGATTATTATTAAAAACATTCATATAAGTAAGATGATGAGTAGTATAACAAGTGCTAGAAGTCTCTAATTAGCAATGTGTTACCTTGTAAATAAAGAGAACTTTAATTAAAATGTGTTACTTACATTTTGTTAATAAATTTACTAACTTCTTTATAATGCAACCATAATCCTCGCATATAAAAAATAGACACCATCACCCTCTTTCCATATGAATATTCCTCTTATAACCTTAACATATTTTTTGATAAAAAACATATATACATGAATATTTCAATGTAATCCATTACAAAGATGCAAGGAATCCCTAATCAAAATATCTTTGAAGAATTCAAAGAAATTCACACTTAATGTTGAAGTAGCGTTTTATAGATTTTTTTAGACATACCACCAAATCTGAATTTAATTCAGATAGTGACGACCCTAAAAGGCGAATTTGAATATTACTCATGTTAAGGGACTAAGATATTTTGGTATTATTTTTAAATCTAGATTTAAAATAGAGATTTTGTTTTTCGCAATGATTATGTCGTCTTTAAGAGCTATAAATAGATGTATTCCTGATTTCAACATTAAAGAAGAGACCACTACAATATTCTTATGTGGATTTGATTCCCACGTCTATTTCTTTTAAACTTCAGGATAGAAATACGGTAGAACAAATTAAAACTAAATGGAAAACGATTTTAATTAATTTGAGCTAAACTTAGTCATAAAAACTACCTCAGCTAACAAAAGAAGTCCTTATAAATTTGAGGTAAACATAAAAGTCGTCCTCCTATAAAATGAATTGAACTATGAGAACGTTCTTTATTCGAGCCATCACAATGGACACTTCATTTATTTTATTTTTTTAATCAATAATCAATAAACTAGAAATGATCTTCAAAGAGTAGTTTCCAAATATTTTGGGAAACGGAAATATAAAAGGTTGATGTTAGGAAAGAAAACTTTGAAAAATAATTTTTAATGTTTTATCCAACTTGATTTTAAAAAATCCTACACCAACAAAAATATTAAACTTAAATTCAATTTCAACGGCAAAGGTAGGTAAAAAATAAAGGTTATGTAAAACATTCAAAACAAAAAGTAAAAATTAAAAATATAATGGTTATATGAAATATTCAAAATCCATACAGGTAAAAACAAAATACCATATTATTTTTTAAGTTTATAAGGGAATAATAGCCACGTAACATTGTCTTTGCCTCTTATCACTAATTAACTGGCTTAGAATGTTAGATGTGCATTTCATCGTTAGCGTAGGGTCGACATTTCATTTTGGTTTTCAATATGTCGTTATTTCCCCTTTTCCTATGCACAACGAAAACCATTTTCATATGTATATACATTATTGAACTTTATTTCAAAGTGTTCTTTGCACTTGCAATATGTTGTTATTTCCACCTCCTCACAACTTAGGACACAATTAAAATGAAACGATTATTTATGAAAAGATAACAATGCATATCATCTTTCACTTGTGCATACAATGAGCCATCATCCGTGTTTAATTTTACAAAACAAGTTCATCACTAAGAACCGGAAAATGAACAAAAAGCCAGTGAGGTGAACTGCTCATGTGAGATTTGCATTTTTTTTATTCTCTCATGATTACATATAATTATTACCATCTCCACAAACACACAACTATCTCCGCACAACAACTTCATCCTACAAAACCACTATCACACCACATTAATGCCCACATCACTACATGACATCTAAACTCCACACACAATACCTGAGCAACTTATCTACACAACTACCTGCATTTCCGAAACACTAAAATAATAATAAAAAGAAAAATAATTTTACCACAATATTTTTTGTTCATAGGGATTGAAAACATATGAGCACCCCTGTTTATGCAAACAACCTTGGTTCTCCCCGCACATACTTCTTCCTCTACACGCTACACGTCCGCACAAACTAGTATTTTTATTTTGCTCTCAAAATTTCATTGTATGCATTTCCATATTTAACCACTCGAATTCAAATCAATATCAAAATGCATTACAATTAAAAGACTCCTCTCGCACCGTCTCCGCAACTAGTATTTTGTTTAAGCTCTCAAACTTTCATTGTATGCACTTCCATTTAACCACCTGAATTAAAATCAATATCAAAATGCATTACAATTAAAAGACTCCTCTGCACCCTCTATTCCACACAAATACCACACATGCATTTTATGCACATGAAAACTTACCTTCAGAGGTCTTTTATGTCTACTGTAATATAAAGGAATTCCTAGATAATAATTAAAAATTCCATTGCATCAAGAAGCTTTCAACTTTTCATTTTGTGGTTGTCCCTCAATTGCATCATCATTTAATCGATTCTCTGGCATGAATATTCTTAGATAGAAAGCTATTTTCATACCTAATAAACACCACACACTATTAAAGACTTACGTTAATATTTTAGTACTAAAATAATAATTTTATGGTTATATTATCGATAATATTTAATTATAAATAACACATGTGTTTGTATTTTGAATATGTCAAATTTTAAATAGGAAGTGAAGAACCGATTGTACAGAGGGAAGCTAAATGTGTGGATTACCTACCTGCATTACAGACTTTTTTATTTCTAATATTTTCGTGATATATGTAACTATATTCTCAATAATATTATTCATGGTTGATATCAAAGGTATATCTTCCTATGCAACTAAAGTCCATTGTGAGAGGAAGATTTTAAATGTGCGATAAATACTGCATTCCCCTATCCGTATAACTAATGTTTTATTCAGATTAATTCATCGTTCGAGCTATCAAGGACTACACTATAGAAAATATATTTTAGTAAGCAGCTTGACGTATACGAAATTATTGTTAATATTTTAATTGTGAATAATGTTGCTTTCCTTACTAACATTGGCATATTTTCCTGCTAGGTTCTTTGCAAGTATAAGTGTTATTTGTGTAGATCTCCACACTTTGCGTAATTGAGAATATTATTTCTACATTAGTTACAAAATATATCTTTATTTAAGCATTGCCTACATTTATGTGTCATACCATGCTTGTCTCATTGGTTTTCTGACAACGAAGTTTGTAAAGCTTCCTCCAAACATGCTATATTTGGGCACATTTCCCGCACACATGCTCTCCGTGCTAATTTCACTATATATCTATTTTAGTAAAAGATTGACGTGATAATAACTTTTTTATAATATTTTAATTGTAAATTATGCTTATTCGCATTTTTTTGGAATATTTTGAATATTTTTTGTAATATTTTTGCTAATACTTAGTTATAGATAATGCATATCGCAGTCCATTTAGTAAAATTTGTGTAAAACCACGTCTTTCAAGTTTCACTATATTACGTATAATGACATTGATTATGCACTAATGATTGATAATATTGTACTTGTAAATAATGCATATGTTTGTATTTCCAAATATGTTTCAAATTAGGCATGTGTGTGTGTTTTGCAAGAGGAAGTCCATTTTGTGGAAGAAGTTTTCAATGTAAAACTCAACATAGCTCCCAGCTTCTCCCAATATTTAATTGATTCCTTGTATAAAGCTATATAGTTTATTCAGACTAATAGCAGCTTTTCACTACCCTACTTTCATTAAATATTTTTTTATTATATATATTATTGACAATATATTGATTATAAATAATACATGTGTTCATTTTTCGAATATGTTTCAAATTAGCACACATATGTAGAAGTGCGGATGAACTTCACAGTTTTATAGCTTTCAATGTGTGTGGATAGGCCACTTAGAACTAAAAGGATTTTATTTATAATATTTTTAGCATTAAATAATGCACATTTTTTTTTCTAAACAAGATTAATCTATTAACGAGGGGAGAATGACTGGGACTGAGCTGTACCAACCGCCCAGATAGCGTTAATTAGCTTTGAAAAATACAGAAGGAGACCGCCCCATTGACAGAAACCAGCCCAAGAAAATGAAGGAAAACCAACAGGGAGGGAAAGACGTGAGCGTCCCGAAAATGTAGAGTTTGCATGGATCCAAAAGAGTACAAAAATGTTTAAAAGTCCCATAAAGGGGCCAGGATGATAAGCCCGAACAGATGGGCCATAGGGAAATGAAAAAGTACTCAGCAATGTCAGACTAATGGCCCGGAGGTTCTTCCACAATACGACACCAAATCCCAAGCAAGCAACCTTAAGAGACTTTCCTCGTGGAAACAGGGACCGTGACCCTGCCCAGAGCCATCACAACATCGTAACCGCCATGAGCAAGATCATCCGAAGTCGGACGCCGTGCTCAGACACCGCCCCGCCCAGAGGTCGGTTCAGGCAGTCCGCACCAAGACCCGTCGTTGGAGCGCTAGCCTCCCTAATCAGCTTCCCCGCGGGAGGAAGGCGGCGGAATAGGAGCAGCGGACTCGATGAAGCAAGTAGCGCCGTTGAAGGTGAAGCGCGTTAGCACGCGGGTGGGGGAGGCGAGAGGCTCGAGACAGGTGATGGTGGCTTCCGAGCGACAGCGTAACTAGAGAGACGCCCTCTCCCACTACGTGGCGGTGAGGGTAGTGGCCCACCCACAACTGCCGGGAGAGAGAAGGTGAGACGTGGCTAGCGCTGACCGGCCCCAAGACGCCCTGCCGCTCGCGACTCCGTATTCTGGTGAGACAAGGCATAGGGGAGCCAAAAGGGACCAAACAAAGAAGAATAAGGTGGAGAAAACACACCGAAAATAGAGCCAAAGGCCCGAGCGAGGTGCCCAGGTCCAAAGGAGGCGACGTTGTTATTGGACCAGAGCAGCACCGGCCTCCAAGTTTAACACCCCCCCTGTGTGAAGGCGAGAGACACTGTGGACTGAGAGACGTAACAGACAAAACAGATTGAGAGCATACCTGAGACCAGAGACTACATAGATGAATGTAATGCATCGAGGCATCTCCCGCCGAAAAGGCCCATCACTTCCTTGCCATTTATCCTTCCCTCTCTCTCGCATCGAGAGTACCCCATCATATATGAGAGGGACACGAGAGTTCAAGCCCCAGCCCAGAGGGAAAGAAGACACAATCAATGCAAGGGCGGGAAATGAAACTTAACCTTGAAACAATGCCAAGGAGATCCGTGAGACGAATGCTAGCGTATCCACGAAACTGGGCTAAATATCCTCTCCATGTAATCGGTGGGCAGTGTCATCCTACCTCGCTCGCACCCCGTCCCACGGCAGACCCCCATCCACGAGGTTAATCGTCACTGTAATAACTCTGATCCTGAGTTCTAGCACATTGTCTATACTCGATTATTATTTAATTGATTATATATTTTAGCATTAAAAAATGCATGCTACTTATATGAAAATAATATAATATTTTTAATCAAATAATAAAAATATTTTTGTATTTAATATGTTTAAATACATACGCAAAGTAAGAGAAAATTCACGTACCTGAGAATATTTCTAATGTTTAACTACGATTTATACTAAAGGATTTTTTATCGTTAATATATTAGTAATAAATAAATGTATATCTATTGTTTGTAATAAGACCGAAGAAAGTGTTGGACTTATATGATATTGTTGCTAATATTTTAGCGATAAATAATTATGAAATCTGATTATCTTTACGCCTATCTTCCTGTTCCATGCTTGTTCCACATAACTTCCTTCACACACGCATTTATCCGGACACATATACAAAGTTATTACTAATATTTTAATTGTAAATAATTTTATTTTTGAATATTCTAAATATCTTTTGTTTAAAGATATTATGTGGAAGTGCTCTCTTGTGCATATTTCCGCACTTTTCACTAATTAAACTATTGGTCATATTTTAGCTATAAATAATGTACATCAAGAGTCAATTTATACAACCTAGTCACTTTAACTAAGAATGCTAGAATTTTGTATATTCTCTCAACCTAGACAAATTTTGTTAAGAATTTTGATTGTTGTATACTTGAAGCAGATAATGCATAATTAATAGTCAATTGAATGTACAAAACCACATTTCATTATAGCAAACTTTGTTTGTGTGAAGCAGAATACATAGAAAGTTTTTTTGTACTAAATCGCACTTCACACCAAAAGATTTTATTGCTAATATTATTGGAATGTTTGATATAAATAATATATATTTTCTGATTTCCTTTCTGTTTATTTAAATATAAGTATGTCCATTGTGTGACATAGTTTTTGAAAATAATTTTCTTATCATTGGTTGCATTCACAATGAAAATTAAATGATTAATCAAATCTTAACCTCAATAGGATTGTGCTATTAATAATGTTAATTTTTATTTTTAATCAATAACTAGGAGAGATAATAAAACAAAGATTTAAAACATGTGTTTGAATACAAATAAAAAACATTATCATAAAATCAATACAAATAAGAAGTTTTGAATCAAAATAATCTGTGAGTTCCACACTTGTAAATAATGACTAGTTCACAAACATAAGATTCAAGACATAGGAATTAAAAACAAATTTTTCTGCACAAGATATGTATAATTTAATAATTTATATCTATGTTTTTTTTCATTTATAGTTTTTATATATGATATTCCTTTGTATTCTGGGACTGAGAACAGTCCTATATAGAATGTAAATTTTGGTTAAATCATTGTATAATGAAAGCTCAGACATAGCAACCAAACACAAAATTAGCAAACAAAGTCAAGTCACAGAAAGGAGCCATGATAGTGAAGGATGAGCTTTAAATGATGAAAGTTAATTAATTATTCCAAGGAATGAAATCTAATGTGTACAATATTCTATTATTAAGAGGTATATGTGTAAGATAGTGTCATTGTCAATTGTTCAATTTCATTTACAAGAATATAGTATTGAATATAATAGAAAAATACAGTAATTTTAGAAATTTATAAGTTGACTGTGTGCGTAAGAAACTCTGTCTCTGCACAAATTTTTTTTTGTTGTATCCTCCGCACAATGAGAACTCGTACAAGTGACACAAATTAGCTAAATGAATCTCAACATCAAAACTCTAATAGAGAGAGTGTTTCATAAGAAAAATGAAAAAAATAAACATAATTAATTAATTATCGAAAGTGCAGGTCTCAAGACATTGTACGTATTCTATTATTAAGAGTTATATGTCTAGGGTTCCAAACCATTTCTAAATTTTCTAATATCTCGCTAAATAAAAAACACAACACTAAATGTAATAGAAAATTTGAAAGCATATTTTGAAATTTATAGAAAGTTCTATGTCGAATAAAATGTTCTTGAGGGCCATAATCACAGATTATATGAGATCATATTCAAAACATAGTCTTAAATACAAATAATAATAGAATCACAATTTTCCGTATAAAATTGTAAAGTAAATGTGATTTTTAGCGGAAATTGGTGTTCTTCATTCTTGAACGACATCTACAACAACAAAAAATAATATGTAGATGTATTATGAGTCCATGACTTTTCAAAAAATGTGTTTGAGAATTTTGAATGTAGTACTTTTAGGGGGCATCTCGTAACTTCCATTTTCACGTTTTTTGGATGAAAATATATGTTTCAATTTCCCTAGCTCTTTTCCTACATCGACAATTGACTTTAGTGTTCCGTTTATTGACTCAAAAGTAAATATTCATGTGTAAATATTCTCTACAAGAACTAAATGATGTGGTCAAATCCTCGTTGTCGCTTTTTTTTCTCCCTTGATCGTGTTTGTAACATGTCGCTTGAAATTAAATCAAAAATCCCGCATCATATGAAGACTATCTGATCCTATTATATTATAATAATGACATGAGACAAGAATTATCTCTCCTTTAGATAGTTCAATACAAGAATAATCATATTCTCAAGTGCTGAGACCCTTTCCACCATCATCCAGCTCTTAGCACTGCATTCACTGCTCAACATTTGATAATTTTTTATTTTTCTTTTCAAAATCGTATAGTCCTAGCTTGTGCTTAAAAGTAATTCAAATCATTAATAATTAATTTTCTGTTTTTATAATACCACCGTTAACCAAGTCCATAATATTCTGCCATTTTTCATCATAAATAATAATTCCAATCAAAACTTCTTTCCAGCATCACTAAATAATATCTAATCTTTGGCATATGTTCTCTAGGATATATGTCTTCAATACATTGGAAGTATTCCAAAACTTTAAATGTTCTGTACAGCATGGTATTTCAGTAGAAATTGACAATGAAGATGCTCTTACCGCGAGTGGAGTTATTAACCGAGAACTAGATTTGCAATGTCTTATAGTTCTTTTAATTTCCTTTTCAACATGTAATTTTTTTAAATCATGATAACACTTTTATAATTTAATTATTGTATATTGTTGTAATACCATGAGCCCCATAGTATCAACGCTAAAATCAATATCCATGTGTCATTTAACAACAATATTTTTATTCTAATACTCTTTTCAACTCTCAATTTTTTTCTAGTCAATATATTTTTCATTTTTAATGATAGATATTCATCAAAAGTAATGCCATTTTACAATTTGGTCCATTATTTTATGATTCTATGCTAAACTAGTAGCAACCCAAGAAGTTTTTTCTACCGTTATCACTTTGTATTTCTACATCTGTTGAAGGATTTCTTATTTACGACACTTTTGGAGTTGATGTTTTAAATTCATATGAATTTGTCCTGAACAAATTTACGAAATACTCATTATCTCGATGAATTTCGTTTTAGTCATTTAAGTCCTTCATTTTGGGACAATTTTAAAATATTTTGGACTGAATATAATTTATAAGGCCAGACAGAGGAAACAACCGAGGTAAAGAGAGAAATTATTCCATGATCCATTAGACATTGAATTTGAAAGTATAAAGTATGGGACATGTAAATTGTACCAGCCAAGGTCACAATGATGATGGAGCATTCACAACTAAGCCACAAAAAAAACCAAGGGAAAGGGTGTGTGAATCTCAGACTAAAAGGCGGTAATGTTGTTCTCATTCCTCTTTCATATTTTGAAAACGTGTTTTACATGTGCTTAAGGGTTCAAGCTCCTTTCGTGCTATTGAGTCTCATGAGTGATTTTTTGATCAATTTAACATAAAAGAAAGAATGAACACTTAAAATAAAAGTACAATACATCACCATGTAACAACAATATTAGGATTTTGACATGGTTCACCATCCTGGGTCAGATTCTCACTACCCTCTCCATGGATAATTTCATATTATGTCTAAATTTGTAAATTATGTTTACAATGTTTTTTTATCTCTTGAAACTTGCACCAATGAGTTCATAATACTACAAAAAACGGTACAATTTCAGCCATTTCTATTCTCTAATGAAGACCAACATTTATGACCTCTAAAGTTTTTCCACAATTTCTCCGAACCAGAGCTAACTTCCATAATCTGCCAGTTGGTGCCAAAATACTTTGTCCTATTTATCAATTCCTAAGTGATTCAATTTTAGATTAATTAAAAGATATTTAACACTAATTAAGTGACTACTGCTAAATCCACGCCAAGATGTCCGCATTAGCACTTAATTAATGGCATTTAAGGTTAATAATTGTGGATTAAGGTTAAATCTTTTGTGCTTAGGTTAGGCCCGCGTGCTCCAATTATACATCTCCAAGATGTTTTCACATCCATTAGGCTACCCCCCCCTCGCCCCCACGCATAAATATTAAGAATTTAAATATATGTGAAGGATGTTCATATAGGTATTAAACAAACAGAGCGCAATGGTATGCAGGGTGTTGGCGTGGCAGAGGTCATGTGTTCAACCCCCGTTTCTAGTCCTTCCGTTGGAAGAAATATTTTTAATTTATGAGAGGGCATGTGCGCCCCAGTCAAGCCATGTCCCCTCCTCACTGCCCTTTTAAAAGCAATGAAATCCCACCAACACACCATAACTTTGAACCAATCCTCGATGCCACTTGGTAGTCTCCCATTAGCTTCGAGGAAACACCCGAGGTAAAGAGAAAAATATTCCATGATCCATTAGATTAACGAATCTCTAGCATAAATTATATGGGGACATGCAATCGCGTACTCGAGGCGCAAAGGTCAAGCCAATGATAAATGGAACATTCCGCAACTAAGCCACAAAAAAAACCATGGGGAAGGTATGTAACCTAAATGGGGTATGTTAGTAATGTTAAGTTTATCTCTCTTCTATATTTTGAAAATGTTTTACATGTGCTTAAGGGTCTGCCCTTTCTAAGTTATCAGTCTCTGAAAGGGATTTTTTGATCAATTTAACATAAAAGAAAGAACAGACTTAAAATAAAATTACATTACATCACTGCTGTAAATTATTACCTAACATAGGATTCGTATGAAGGAGTTCCACCACTTGCCTGTTATCTCCTGGCTCATCATGATCTGGCCTATTATGTCACTGCAAAATTATGTGTTTACAATGCTTTTCAAGCCAAAATCAAAATCAATGAGTTCAGAATACTAAAAAGGGCAATTTTAGCCTATTTTTTGTTCTAATTTGTCAAAATTCTGCCACACTTATGACTCTACAAGTTTTCTCCACAATTTCCTCCCCCTAAATTTAGCTAATCGCCACTAATTCAAAGCTAAATTAAAAGCAAAAATAGCCATCGTATTTGCTTCCACCCCCAAGTTAATCCATTAGATTAATTAAACTGACATTGTTTCATTAAGTGTGATTATTTACAACCAATGGTTGACAATCCATATTGTTTTACTAATGGCGTTTAAGGTTAGGTAACTGTGGATTAAGGTTGACCTTGTGCTAGGGCGCCCTCCGCATGCTCCACCATGGTCTCCGAGCCGTTGTCACATCCATTAGGACTACCCCCCTCACCCCCGATGGCATAAACATTACAATTCTGAAGACATGTAAGAACTATATAGGTATTAAAAAAATGGTAATTAAAGCAGTATGTAGGAAGCTGAAGAGCAGGGCCTAGCACTCCACCTCGCTAGTCCTTCCTCCTACAAAAATATTTACTTCTGAGGAGGGCATGGTGGTGGTGCCAGTTGGAGCCACATGTCCCCTCCTCATTGGCCTCGAAACCAATGAAATCCTACCAACACACTAATTTCTGAACTGAATCCTCAACTGCTACTGGGTATTCTCCCATTAGCTCCAGGATAATTTGACCATGGCTGACCTACCTTGTCACCCTTCCACGTAGGCATGCCAAGTTAGTAGCACTACCACCATTGGGCCCCATTCCACATTTTTTTTTACCATTGCTTATAAAAATAGATAGAATCAGCCAGTTGCCACGAAGTCCATATCATGAAACGAGTTGTGCCGTATTCAAACGATGATGACAAGGCATCGCCTGTTTATGTTTGTGTCATTCCAAGAGAATACATTTTTAGGTATAATTTATACTTGATTATTCTTACCACATCACTTTTGTCTAAAATATCTTTCATTACCGAACATGTGGATGAGTGTACACTCTCTTACCCTTCAAAATTTTAACCATCTAGAATTTGGCTCAAATTCAACAATATTTTTCATTAAAACTAATATTTTTCCTTGATTCTTGAGACCTTGTCTTGTTGTTGTAGACACCTATTTATGTTAGCACTTCTAATTTGGTGCAACAACAAGCTATCCTTGATGAGACAAACTCGTTCTCACCTTAGTTGTCAATCAAAAAGGAAACTTGAAAAACTTCAATTTCTTCTCACCTGGAATATCATAGACATGAAAATGTTTAGCATGTCTCGGTTTGTGCTTGGATCGACTCTTGATCAAATGTGACCACCATCACTTACGCAACATCCCATTTGAGTCAATACTTTGTGAAACCCACAAGAAGAACTTTGTAAATTTTTGTGCTTTCTTTAATTCCTTTTCATTCTCTCGCACTAACATCTTGTTTCCATCATCGTTCAACACCGATGTGATTATTAGGAATACTTTCATCTTGTTTACTCTTTTCTGCACATGTTATAGTCTTGAAACAATCTGATACAAATATTTAGAAATCATTAAATAATTTGTTCATTTGATGTATCTTTTTGAAAGGTCTCATTCAAAACATCACTATGTTTAACATATTAGCAAAGCCAATTTGACTTATTCACGTATACATTCTATTTCTTTGTATAATGTATAAGAGACAAAATCTTCTTCTTTCTTATGTACTCTAAATATGTAATAATTCCATTCTTGAAAAAGTGGTACTTATTCTCTCAAGGCTACAGTTTGACTTCCAGAATAAAGATAAGGAAATTTCCAAAACTATACCGAAATCTCAAGTGGAACTACATCAAGTTCAACTTCGTCAAGAATGTTGAATTGATTGCAAACCTTAGGATGCACTTCCTTATACCAAAAAGTTGCATTCTTATATCCAACCTAAAGAATAAGGTCTTGATGTGTGTAATATTTTCTATATTTAACCTCCAAATTAAATGTAAAATCAAATTAGCTGAGAATCACTTCATCAAATAGTGTGTTTCTTTTGCATGTTTTGAAACAACTCTAATATGAAAGAGTTCTAATTATTGGTATCATCATCTTGAGTTACATTAGGAATAACTTGAATAACTAGTGCTATTAAAATTTTACCAAACCTTGATATAAATCTTGGTTTCATCTCCTAAATCTCAATCAAGTCATTTCAATGATCATAACTATTTTCCTTCTCTTTGGTTTTAAGTTTGTTTGGCTTCAAATCAGATGAATTTCTAACAATGGTATTCATCATGTGGAAATTTTTTGAAAATGTTTACATGTATTTTTCTATTTTAATGGAATCCATTTTCTTTACTCCATGTCCATCTTCTTTCCTTTACCTTCACACTCACAAACTACTTTTTCATATAAATGTTTTCCTTCTTACTTAGATAAAGGCTGAAAACAAACTTAATTTAATGGTAGGTATTTAACATAAGAATATTATGTACAATATAGCTATGCAAACCCCCAATATAATTTGAATAAAGTTTTTGAGAAGATAATTTTGATAACTTAAAACTGTGTTTTCTCCTTAAAACTCTCTGTATACTGACACTTTGTCCCCTTAGTTGTCTAAAATCTTCATCATTCCCAGTGATTTTTGCATGTAGCTAGAGTACCCCCTTTTAATGGAAAATGAAATTGACCAAGAAATTGAGATCTTACCAGTGTTTTCTTAATCCACAGTCCAGCCCACCATACAAGTGTTGCACCCTCCATTCTCAAGGAAGCCATTTGAATCTTTGAGGTTTATCCTATTGAAGGTTCTGAATTTGCACACCGCACTTACTAATCCAATGTATCCATATTCTTCTTGCATTCATTTTACCATTATATTGGTAGCTCGAATTTGACATCAATTTTAAGTGTGATTTATCATTCTTTAGCAGGGATGAACAGTATTGTTGTGGTAGTGGGGATGACTCAAGATGAAGGTGTAGATTGTGATGGAGTGATGGTGGTTTCCTACCATCTCCATGGCATCCTCCACCTACAAAACCCTCTCCTCTTGGAGGCCTAGAACTTTCTGACCCCAAATTCTTCTCAGATAGACCCCTACCATCTATCATATAAAAACTATTTCTCGAATGCTCTCTCATCTTTTGTCATCATGGTTTTCCTTCAATGATACATTCTCACTAAAGACTCAACTTCAACTTATAATGTTTAAAGTTGGAATACTTGGAAACCTTTCCTCTTCCTCTTGACCAAATTAGGCTTTCAACCATATTCTCTTCCTCTTGAGTTTTAACTCGTAAGAATGAAACAAAAATTGCAAAAAATTAGATCCTTCTCTGCAAAAAAAAATATAAATCTATGATACCAAAATTGATCTAAATGAGGTATACATGTGAGTAATGCTAAAAGCACTCTCTTTCAAATTTTGAAAAGGTATTTTATATAAACATGGTTAAAGTTCTCTGCAAGTTACTAAGTCTCATGAGTGATTTTTATGTTATTTTTATGATCAATTTAACATAAAAGAAAGATTGAACAACAAAAAATAAAATTACAAGACATCACCATACAACACACTAACACATGGATTTGATGAAGAGTTCACCTCTCCGGGCTACATCTCCCTGTCTAGCCTCCATATTGGGCTCTATATTATGCTCAAATTTTCAAATCAAATAAAATGCTTTTCTACTCTTGAAACCCCCACATCAATGACAAGAATACTAAAATGGCACTGCAAGCCTCTTTCTCATTCCAAATTTATCAAAATCAATGAGTTATGACCTTCAAGATGTTCAGATCACATTTTCCCTAAATGGCCAAATTAATTTAGGCTTATTGGAAAAAAAAATAGTGTTTCCGTCGTATTTATCGTAGACTACCAAGTTAATCTGGTTACATTATACTGAATGGGATTACAATTCTAATTAAGTGTAGTTAGTGCTTAATCAGGCTTTATGGCTACTAATCCAAGCATGAATTAATGAGTTTAAGGTTCCACGTGGGGATGAGCATTAACTTTGTGTTTAGGGTTTGGTCTCTGCAAATGCTCCGCCTATGGTATTCGGGGAAGCAGGTTCATGCATTGTATTTAACCTAATAGGGCTGTATCTACTCCCCCCCAACTATTACAAACATTGGCACTGAATGAGGATGTGAAGAACTTATGGTAAGGTGAGTGTTGTTATGGGAGATGGTGGCATGGTGTCATGAGCCGCAGGTCTTGTGTTCGACCCCCATCCGGCTCTTCCAGTATAAAAGGATGCATTTCAGTGAGGAGGGCACATGGTTGCCCAAAACTGAGCCACTATCTCTCCTATTGGGTCCTAAACCATTGAATCCCAAGCACACACCCATAGACCTTTCAAACTAATGCTTCAACTAATATCAGTGCTCTTCCATTAGTCAGAGGATAATTGATCAGAAAATAATTACTAACTTGGATTGCTCTTATTTGTTTTGCCAGTAATGCTTCGTTTAGAAAAATAGATAGAACTCATTTATTATGTGCAGAAATCATTTTATATATTAAATTAGTTGTTTTGATTGAGAATGACAAACGTATATATCGCCAGGTTTTGACATGAGAACTTTGATTTTATAACAATGGAGCACTAGATCATCTTCCCACTAGAAAATTTGACCCCAAAGTCTATTTCATTATCAACATGGGGAGGAGGGTATAATTGGCCTGGAACCTTTCAGCCTCTATAGAATCTGACTCAGAATTTGCCTGAATTCAATAATGGAGCTTTTCATAAAACTATTATTTTTCCTTGATTCTCGAGACCCCGTCTTGCCGTTGTAAACACCGTCATGCCTAAATTTCTGGTATTCTGAAAAAATAGCAAGTTATCCTGAAGAAATGAAATGTATCCACCTTGTATTAATAATAAAGAAACTTGAAAAATCAATTTTTCTCACCTGAATATTTGTCATAATTTAATGCATGTTTAGCATGTCTCGCCTTGTGCTTCACTAAAATCTTCTAGACTGAAATTGTGACTCACCATGGCAAACATCCTATTTTGGGAGATAAATACATTTTTGTTCCACAAGAAATTTTTAACTCAATGCCCTCTTTGTCAATTTTTTTGGCGCTTTCTTTAATTTTTTCAACTTTATATATTCAACATCTTATTTCCATCAATGTTCAACACCGATGTGGACAAATACAATAGTTTCATGTCTTGCTTCTGTACTTTTTCAAAGGCAAAATGTTAGAGCCCTGAAACATCTTATTAAAAAGATTAGCAACTTTAAGGAAACCATCTTTATTGATTCATATTTTCTTTATGCTGTATCATTCAAAACATCATTATGCTTGAACATTAAAAAAACCAAGTTGACTGTATCCTACCATTTCTTTCATTTCTTCCTTACATGCATGTGAGACAAACTCTTTCTCATGCGCCTTAATTATACCTAATCATTCTCTGAAAAGTGGTATTTATTTTATGAAGGACAGAGTATCATTTTCCTAACAGAAAGATAAGGACTTCCCTAAACAATATCAAAATATGAAGGAAACTGAGCACTTGTCTGAATTTTCAAGAAAGTTTGAATTGATTGAAAACTTAGGATGTACTTTTATAAATTAACTTATATTCTAAGAATCGCCTAGAGATAAGGTCTTGGATGTGCAATGGGGCCACAGCATTTAACCTCTCAACTAAGTATTCACAAATAAAATATCTGAGAACTACTATCAAAAGAGTAACTATTTTGTATGCTTTGAAATAAATCACAGAAGATTAGCTTTTGGGGAGTTGATTCTGTTAGAAAATCAACAATATAGGCACCAAAATGCCTTTAGAAATTTCATGTTATAACAAATTTTAATAAAAACATGGATCCATTATTTTATACATAATAGCAACCAACATATAGACCAGAAATAACTATTTTTCTTAGTTGAATGTTTCAAGCTGAGATTAACCTAAAAATGATTTTAACCCATGAGTATCACAGAAATATAAATTAAACAAGTAAAAAAATAGTTTAATGAGGGTTTGTACTATATAAATAGAGGGACAAATGGATTCATGATATATTATCAAGAGAGGTTTCAAGGTGTTTGAGATCTAGCTCTTTGAGATAATTCAAGATGTAACTCAAAGCAGGTTTTCAGAAAATATATAAAAAAAAAAGTATATACGTAGACCTATGTGGTTCCAAATCATTCTGAACTGGGTTATATTAATAAAATATAAGCAGAAAAAAAGAATGTTTTAGAATTCCTCCTCACTAGGCTCTCTGCAGGCATGATCCTTTCACAGTAAAACTAGTCTAACTGTGGTTTTAACTCATCAGAATAATTTCATGAAAAATACTGCTGTATCTTCCAGAGAATGCATCAGATTGAGGTGACCTAACACATGTGCCAGTCACTGGTGGAAATGAAGGCTAGAATCCCCATTCTATTTTCAAATAAGTCATCCAAGAGTGAGGGCATTCCCCACATAATATCACTCCTTGTACTTACAATACAACAACCTAAACAAACAACCGGCTTACGAAATAAGTCATAAGAATCAAAACATAAAAAAATATCTCCCGAATGCCTCATATAGCTTCCATTCCCTCCATTATATACTTGATGAGCTTCTACCATGGGTCCCACCATTTAAGGAGGTTACTTCCATGCAAAAATCCCTCTTCCTCCAAAACGCAGCTGCCTATTTCCACTAGCTCCACTCTCTCATTTACAACGTTGTTTGGTTTGGCTTCAACTTTGCTTGGCCTCCATTATTCATTTTCACAGTCTGGTATTTTATTTCATTATCTAAACTTGATCCATATTCACACTGGTCGTCAGATGATGTTGATTCATCCCTCCATACAATAAGGGATGACTTGGTCAAACTTGACCTTGTCCACATGCATTAGCCCCTATTCACATGAGGGTGCTTTATCCAGCTGTGAATATGGATCCTTTTCACATTAAGAGGATTTATGTACTAACAAAGAGATCTAGTGGCCTCTACTCCATTTATTCATCTAATGAATGTCAAGAGAAAAAATTATTCCATTTAATTATATGGATAATTTAGGAAGATATGTTCTTCTCCTCTAAATGCTGTTTTTCCTTAAGAAATTGCAAGTACTACAAAATCTCCAATGGATATGTCTCCTCCCAAACTTACAAGTTAGGGGCCTTTGTAGATAAAACCAAATAAATCTCATCATGAAGAAGTGGGAGATATATGGAAAGAGTTATATGTTTCCATTTGGCCTCCCAAAGGCATGAGATATAATGCGTGGTGCCTCAATCCCAATGAATAGAAACTCCAACAATATCCATGCTATCATCCAAGAAGTGAGCCAATCCTGTGTAGCTCATAGTGACAATCACTAATCCCCTACTTTCAATGTATAGGGTCTACATGGCTGAAAATGAGAGATAAAATTGTTCAACTTACGTTGTCTCTCTCTCTCCATTTATGATGGATATGAAACCGTTGATCTTGGGTTGCACACAGGGTAATTAAGAAGCCAAAAGGCATCGTGTCTCATGATCCCACTCTTTATGTTCAGGAACCTCTTCTTGCCCAATCCACCCCACATATAGTGAATAGATTATCATCACCATATGGGCTCAAAAAGAAATATGGACTAAGTGTCACATGACATACTGATGGTGAGAATAGTCCCTCATGTGAGACCAACGTGTTAGTTCTTCTAGTTGTCTCAAAAACATGCTATGATAAGTGGCCATACAACCACTTACTTGCTACCATAAGCCAAAGCTTGAAAATAGGGAGACATTAGGTAAAGCAGCCGAACATGATCCAAGAAAACAAACATTACTGTGTTCTAGAAAGACAAATCCATCACTAAATGTAGTCCCAAAGGCATCACAAACTGAAAGAGGTTTGCCCTTCTTGTAGAGCAATGTCAAATTTATGGTAAAGAATTGCATATACATTTTTAGTTGATAAATAAGCATCAAAACATAATCTTTTACCATATGTTATGATGTTGGTGAAGAGGTCCATCGATGAGCCTTCCCATCTCTCCATCAAAAGCTGCATGAATAAAACAACCTTGCAAGGTGGTTTCTCTCCTCCTCACATCAAACAAGCTTACATATCTCCGAATATGTTACAGACCCTGCTGAGATCCCAATAGAATCCCTCCATGATGGTCCTGACAAGGAAACCAATGAAGTCAGCATGTTCAAGAGAGGCTTCCATATGCCTTCATGTAGAATCTTCAGCTGAGCTCCTCATTCATAGATCTTGATCACAGAAAGAACACTCCATCAACACTCTGACCTCTCATATATCACTTTCCCATTAATAACCTTACATGTGAAGAGGTTCTGGAATATTCCAAATTCTGATAGTTATAGACTCCAATAGGACTCTGTGCCTCCTAACAATGACAACACCGTAGAAATCTGAAGAATCTCTTTGTCACATCATAACTCTCCTATTTGACATGCTCAATGCCAAAGCCATGGTTAGAGAGTACAAAATTGTGCATTCACTTTTATTTTCCTTTTATGTCTGATTTTCCAAGAATAAGATTGAAGTACATGAGGTCAACCTCCTCTGCCATTTTCACCCAAACCCTTCATAGTTTTTCCAATGCAAACAAGAGTGTTAATAACCTCTTGTCATATTCAGAAATATGTCATGTGGAGGTGCATCATTTACGCCGTAAGAAGATGGAGTAGCCCCTGACACCATGCTTGTGCCACTACATTCCCCAGCACTCATCTTCCAATGCAAATAACCGAGTGGAGATAAAGTATCATCCATATCGAAATTCTCACCCTTCCTCGGAACCCACTGCAGCCCTACAATAGTTAGCTCCTCCCAAGGCTCCTTAGCCAAATATATCAATGATTCACTATTTTGAGAGAACAATTTATTCATCCTCCAATCAGTCTCCTTGGTGGAATTCCTCCATGTAATGATACATCAAGGCCTAGAGTAGGATGTATATGTGTGTGAACTGCTTTGTCCCCCGTCCTCACCGCATATCCTCATTTTTTGTGCATCAACCTTCTCAAATGGAGAGGGTGTGTTTCAATCAGATGTGAGAATCTCATTCATTTTTATCTTCAATATGTCATCTTTATCACATGATAAAAATATAGTTGTTTTCTTCATGGAATGGGAGAAAGAGCGTGTAGGTAGGGATTCTTTGGAACTTCTTGTGTACATACAAGAACTCCTCCTCATCAAAGGGGTGTTCATATTCCTCTTCATGAGGTGCTAGATATGCTCCCGATGGGACAACGATATACTTCCCGCTTCTCTTCCTCTTCATACCGAGTTAATTTACATACTTTCACAGAGATCCTCTAAAAGATCTCCATGTCCTCTTTTCCTTGTGGAGAGTGCTTTCTATGAAGTAGGGATTCCGCTCTCTGTATACCAGAGAATTTATCTCCATGTTTTAGTGAAATGAGTTGGGTTTAGATCCTTCCAACCCATGTAAAAAGTTTTGTTTTTTTTTTCTGACTAGCCCCACCAAAGGTGTTTCAACATGTTTCTCATTAAACCTTTCCACTACCTCTCCAGTGGAACCTTTCAGAGTAAGTAGATGGGCTTGCATTTTAATGAAAGATCTAAATAACCACCAAGTGAGAAGTCTTAAAGGCAATTTCAACAGTGCAAGGCTGCAACTCAATGTCTCATATTTTGAACTTGGTGCTACCGTGAAATAGGTATCTAGCTCATCCACCCAAGCCCTAGTCAACAATTAGGTGATCCAATGTTATAAATAGGAAGAATCTACCCTCATCATTCTTGTTTAAATTTTGTGATTCTACTATTGTTTCTGGCATTTTTGTCCTCTGACTGCAAAACCCTTGGAATTTTAGGTGACTTTGAACCTCTTAGATTGAGATTCCATATTTTTGCAACAATCAACAAGAGTTCTCCTCTTTGTTACTTCTACTTGCTATGAACATACAGGCTCTGTAGACCACATAAACTGGATGGTGGTTGAATGATCATATCCTATAATATGAGGAACTGAAGCTTTCCTCATAAAATCTGTTGAGGGATCTCCATGTCTTTTCCCTCCTCATCTCTTTGATGTTTTTTTAAGTAATACACTATAGAGTTTGTACAAGAATTTTGAGAACTCTTCCTCTCACAATAAGGGTTTGCCTTGATCTCTTTTGAAAATATTCTCCTTCCTATAAAAAGCCTTAGATGACATAATGGCTGAAGTACATAGGCTGAGCCTCAGATCGTAGCTCTGATATCACTTAAGTATCTCAAATGGTATAAAATCAGTAATATATGTACCAAAAACATATTTTTCGTAAAAAAATTATGTTATAACAAATAATAAAACCCCATGGATCCATTATTTTACAGTTACTAGCAACCAAATATGCAAGGATATAAGAAACAAATAATTTTTTCTTAGTTAAATGTTTCCTAAGCCAGAATAACCCAAAACACCGTAACCCCATACCTATTTAACATAGAAATTCTCAAGCAAGTAACAACGTAGTTTAATGAGGATTTCCATACTATAAAAATATAGGGACAAATGGATCTGCTGATATATTACCGTGAGCTAAAACTGGAGATTCATGTCTTTATAATAATCCAGATAACTCTGCAGGTTTCTTTATAGTATGAGATGTCAAAACAGAGACACTATATATGGCTGAATCACACTGCCTTATTGAAGCCTGACAAATAGCCTGAGAAAAAATAACAACAGTTGTAAATCCTCTCACTATTTTCCAGCAGTTGATGATCCTCAGAAACTAGTTCACAATCGTGGGTTTTCGACTCCTATGTAGCACTATAAAAATAACATAGCTTCCTCCAAGATAATTTGCTGGCCGTAGGTGACTGATTGGCCCAATTACAAATGGTGGAAATAAAGCCTAGAATCCTCATCTCAGATTTCTTCAACAAGTCCTCCAAGAAAGAGTGGGGAATTCTCCAGAGAATACCTTGTACTAAACAAGACAAGAAACTAACTAAAAATTACATGCCATAAGTCACAGACTTAAACATAAAAATATTCTGAAGGCTTCCATATATGCCATTCCCCTCCATTATATATTTATGAGTCACCATAGCCCCACCTGACAGAGGTTACTTCCATGCAAAGACTCCTCCTCCAAAACTATGTTGTCTCCACTAATTCCCACTTCATTACACCACCCAAGTGATTTGGTCAACCTTTGACTTAGAATTGCATGGGATTATCTCTTTCACCCAAGGTGGCTTTATTCTGACTATCTAAACTGATCCATATTCACACTGGCCATTCTTACTGATGATTCACTCCTCCATGTCAACTGTTGACTCTGTCAGTCCGACCTGTCCACAAGCATTAGCCCCTGCTCACACAATAGAGGGTGCTTTATCTAGCTATGAGACCCTTTTCTTACTAAGAGGGATTTTATGCCTACTAAAGAGATTTATGGGCCTCTCACTCTGTTTATTCATCTAACTAAAATGTCAAGATAGTAAATAATATTCCAATTTAGCCTATGCTAATTCTAGGAATATTACATCTTGTATCATCATCTTGAGTTACATTAAAAATAAATTGCTGAAGAATCCAGTGGTGCTTAAGTAGCAAGAGTACTTTTCAAACCCATTTCTGTAATCTTGCTTTTCATCTTTAACTAAATCTAAGTCATGTTCAATGATTTGCATTTGTTTTTTTCCTTCTTTGGTTTCTAAGTTTGTTTGGCTTCAACTATGTGATTTTTCCAAATAATGTTCTTTCATCATGGTCATATTTTTTTTAAATAATGCTTGTGAGTTTATCTTTATCTATTTCTGAATAGAAACCACTTTTTCTTCCATTAACTCATCCTTTTCCCTTTACCTTCCAATGAAAGGTGTCATTATTGTTCTCATATGCACCATGTTTCCATCTTGCTTCTAGATGTGTGACTTGAACACAAGCCTCTAAGTTTAGATTGAAAATGAGAATTGTATGTCTAAGATAGTTGTGCAAAACCCATAATATATTTTAAAAAGTTTCTTGAGAATATAAACTATACCCAAAACAATGCTCTTCTCCTAAACTCTTGTACAATTTTTGAACACTTTGTCCCATTAGTTGTCTAAAATTCGCCACCCATAATGGCTGAGATGTAAGCTAGAGGGTAGAATTTCATTTTAAATGCAACAATGAAATTAGACCAAGAAATTGATATCTTGTAATGTTTTTAATCTCATTCAGTCTCAGCTTCCCACCATGTTAAACAAGATCTTCCATCTAAGGGAAGTCCATTGGAATCTTTATGTCAATCCTCTTGAAGGTTCAATTATGCAATAAACTCCACCGATAAAACTAACTATTCCATTCTCTCTCGTATCTACTTATTATACATAGGTAGGCTGGAATGTCTGAATGTCAAGTTTATCCTCTTTCTGGAGGCCTATAAGTTTATCCTTTCATCCCCTAAATTACTCTCCTCATAGAGGAGACCTTACCATCTTAGTCATATCGAAAATCTTTTTGAATGCTCTCTATCTTCTATCATGTTAGGTTCTCCTTCAAGACATGTCATACCGTGTTCTAACTTCATCTCTGAGTATGCTGTACAGACTTTGGAACTCTTTCCTATTCCTATCGAATCTAACCGCAAAGTCTTTCGTCCAACTTCCTTTCGTATTTTTGTTTAATTTTGTAAGCATGAGCTACAACCACTTGCAAACAATTAGATCCCTTCTTGCACAAAAACCAAATATATGATACAAAAATGATCCCCAAATGCTATATGTTAGTAATAAGTGTTAATTCCTCTTTCATATTTTGAGAACAATGTTAACATGTGCTTAAGGGTTCAATTTCTCTGCAGTTATCAATCTCAAGATATTTTTATGTTATTTTTATGATCAATTTAACATAAAATAATGACTCGAAAAACAACAACAAATTATAGTATCTACCATACAAGGTCACATCAACACAAGGATTTGATGAAGATTTCACCCCTCCCGGGCTACATCTCCTTGGTCCAATTTCATGGCTTGGCCTCATATTATGCTCAAATTTTCAAAATGATGCCATAATGTCATTTTAACCTATACCAATGAGTTCTGTATAATATTCAAAAAATGGTACCTTAGTCATATGTCTTTGGCCACGTAAATTGGTTGAGTTGTGACCTCTACAAGTATGGTCTACAATTTTCTCCTAAATTTAGCTATCTGGGCTAATAATTCAGTTAGCTTACACTCAAAAATAGCCTTCTGCATTACATATTTATCGATCGCCAACTTAACTGCAGTTTTATTAATTATTGGAATAAGAATTAATTAAGCAAGATACAATCCGTTCTTATGGCTAAAACCGGGACAGAAGTTAATTAAATCCGTTTCTTATGGCTAATCCATATATTAGTGCTTAATTAATGGATTTTGGTTACATAATTAGGATTAAGGTTTAATCTTCGCACTTAGGATTAGGCCCCATGGTGTGCTTCACCGTGGTCTCAGATCGTAGGGTTTGTGGGGACTGCATTGGCTCCTCGCCGATGTAACATAAACATTATAATTTAAATAGAAGAACGACAGGTGAAACAAATGTAGTGGAGATGTTTGCGGGTGGAGATCTTATGCCCACCTCGCCCGATTCTTATGGCTATAAAAATATTTTGTTACTCACATATGAGGAGGGCACGTGTAGCTTAGGCTAAGCCATGTGTCTCCTCATCATTGGCCCTTCAAGGGCCAATGAAACTCTTCCAACACGCCATAACTTCAAATCCAATCTCAATCGCCACTGCGCCTCCCATTATCCGTAGGATAGTTCGATCACATGGTTGATGTGCTCCTATCAATTCTCGCCACATAGGTATACTAGTGAGCAAAGCAGGAATCAAGGATTGGTCCGTATGCACATTATTTTTACAAAATTTTCTCTATTAAAAAAAAATGAGAACTTCCATTCGAAGCCATACAGTTCATTTCAGACATGAAACGAGTTGCCGGATTCAAAGACGATGAACGCTATGTAGTCATTCAGGTTTCGAGTCATTTTGAGAACTTTTATTTTGAGTAGCATAATTCTTAGCACTGATCAATATGTCATATGAGGAAGATAACTAGAAGTTAATGGCTAAGTTTATAAAGTTAAAATGAAAGGAATAATAGAGGAGAAGAATATTAGAAGGCTAATATGTTGTCGCAGTCTATTGACTTAGCTCTGCTTTCATTTTTTACTTGCTCTAGTTATCGTATTGACTTTTCTATTCCTACCTAAGGGCCATAACACCAAAAATGTAATGGATGCTTATGTTAATGGGAAGAGTCCGATATTTCTACATGATTCTTCAAAATTTAGTTTATAATGTTTTGAATTTTTTTTTTTATGAATGAATGTAGATGTCACATATCCTTTGATGCTTTTGAAGTACTTTGTGTTGTTATATGTCGTATGCATGACGCTAGAGTAGATGGGAATGACATTATTTGTGAAACTCTCCTTGATGCCTGGTCCTAATCAATATCCTATTAAGGTCGCGACATTCTGGGTAGATGGCTACTCCTCTCAACAGTGTACTATGGCATTATGTTATAGACTAAAATAGATGCTTTCTTTGGTCCTCGTATAAACTCCATCATCTCTAACTTTTACAATTTCCTCTAACATACGGTACACAAGCCACATTCAAATTGCTACTTCACATTCTGTTCCAAACTATGTCAACACCCACACCGTAGAGAACTTACAACAGAAACTTCATCCCAAGAATACATCCAAGAAATTAGCTGCCACGGGACAACCGTTGCAAGCAAGATATCCTCCACTCGTTACCATGACATCCTCGATGACCTTCTAACTAGTCATCCTATTAGTTATTTACTTTCATTCAACTAGTCGCTCACCAAGAAGATTAATTGTATAATACCTTGACAATCAAACATGAGAAACATTAGGAATAACTTTCTGTACTGTATAATGTAGACTGCTTTCCAAGAAAAATTAATGCCGTAGCATTGATGATATCGTTGTTGATCAACTAAGCCGATGTCAACCCAAGCAACACTGTGGTCTAACCAATATTGATAGGAATTTGACCTACAAAATTAATATATTCGGGTCAATAATGCTTGATGGTTTTAGTTGTTGAGATGTTTCCGTATATATGGCATGGTGTAATTCTTCAACATGATATTCATGTTTTAAAGTTTAAATTCCCAAGTATAATAAAACCCTCATGGCTTGGGTCATTGAAAAGGCAATAATTAATATTTTTTAAGCTCCTAAAATCCCTCCCACGTTCACTTGTTGAAGCCTCCAACTTTAAGCATTCATAGAACGTGATCTTCATTTCCTCCTTATGCAGCAGGTTTTTCCATCCGAAACAGGTCATCATGGAATTTTTCTATAATGTTTTTCTACGAAGGTTCAAAAAGCTGAAATTTTATGAGAAAAAGCCGAAATACATGAAACTACAGCAAAAATTTTAGGATCAAGGTGTGCAACAGTTTTGGAGATATGATCTCTAGAAGTCAGGTTTTGCAAGCTCCCGAAATTCATTCAAAGAAGTGACCTTGGTAAAATCATCATAACTCTCTCTCCGAGAACTGATTAAAATCCAAAATTGTTAGATAGGCACAATTATGTTTGAATCTATTCACACCAGAACCAAATGAAGGAACAGTGATGATGTGGCATGCCATATAAGTGCGTTATGCTAAAATGAAATTACATAATTAGGCATTGTGGAGAAATTGGGCATAACTCTCTCTTGAAGAATCCAAATTGGGTTAGACCTTGGCATTGGCAAAGAAGACTTGAGAAATATTACAAAGATTGAAAATCAGATATTGAGGATCTGAAATGAATAAAAGATACACTCAGATTCAATATCAAGTCTGTAATAAAAAAAGCAGATCATGTTGTCAAGGATTGCAGATTCAGACTTTACTACACACAAAGCAAAGCAAGGTGCTATGGAGAGGTAGCATGACAAGAGCAAGTAAACCAAGGTGCATAACAACAACAATAAGTTCATCATATGAAGTCTTCGTGTAAAACACCGCATACAATCATTGTAAAGGTATCATTGTACTAGCCATTGTATTATCAGACAAATTTGTACTAGCTTTTCTGGCCAAGGTTGAAGAGGTAGGTGTTGGGAGGTCTAGGATCATCATTGTGGTTAGTCAAAGTTGAAGTGGTCTATATATTTCTTCTACATCATTCTGATATCAGCTGTAATGTGGACAATTTTCCCTCGGTACTAGAGTCCATTCTTCTTCTATTCTTCTATAGTGGTAGGGTGGTGCTAGGGTGAGGCCAGTCATTGGGTGTTGGGGAATCCGTTCAGCTTGACTACTTGTACAACTGGCATTGGAGCATCCATCCAAAGTGGGAGTTGGAGAAGAATGATTTTCTAGACTTTGTGGGAAGGAGCTTGAGCTAGTACTATTGAAGATAAAGAATTATTAGAAAAGCATTAATATATTTTTGTCCCTAGAGTGGGTTTCCACCTAAAACTGTGCATTGTGTTCTTGCTTGGTTAAGAACACACACAAACACCGAATAATAATTAAGATTAAATAATGCCTAAAATTATAATACCGATTCACCTCCCGTATTTCCAACAATTGGTATCAACTCGTTCCTTCAATAACAAATAATGTACCGAAGGAGTGTCGATATGGAGTATACCTAAGCAGGTTTGCAAAATTTATTCAATGAAAATAAGCTATGCACTTTGAGTAAGAATGAGGTACTTCTTGGCGCAAGGTTACGAAGTATGGGACACCGGGTCAAAATGGATTTACATCAACTGCGTGATGAACAAGGTAAGAAGAATAGTAAATGATGCAAAAAGAATACATTGTATCGCTGGACTTATTGAATCTGCTTATCATAAGGTGTTGGGTTGTAAAACCGCCAACAGCTAAAGGGGACAAGCAGGAATATATATGGTGATCTAAATGTCAAAGAAGCAAGCTTCAAATCTATAGAGAATAAAATTTGAGCAACTCGAATGAAAGAAGATCTAACATTACTTACATACTCTCAATACATTGATGTAAAGAATCACACTTCCGGAAGGATTGGGGGAGTCATTGACGAGAAGACTCGATATACTTGACTTTAGAACAAGTACGGTGGAGACTCTAACCCAAAGGTACTTCCGTCTTAGAATACAAAGGAAAATTTGGATAAACCCTAAAGAGGAATTACATGGAGTTCTTGCGTATATGAAGGAGACTTGATGAAGAAGAGGGCATCACAGATATAGAAACTCACCATACTGCGATCTCTAAGAAACCAATAAGGATAAACAACCTTCACTATGGCAAAGACATGCACTCCAAGTTTGAAGAAAAGGAGGATAAAGAAGGTCTTTCTATGAAGAATATGCTAACTCCACTGAGAAAAACACAAATTGGTAAGGACAATTCAGGTTATAACTCATTGACATGTTTTAGCTATAATGAGGTTGGGCATTTTGCAACAAAATGTCCAAACAAAATTAATACAACTTCAAAAAGAGAAAAGAAAGGCTTTAATAAATTCAACAAGCAAGATCCAAAAGGAACTTTCTCTGAAGAAGAGGATAGCTCATCATCCCATGAAAAATTATATGAAGGAAGAAGCTAATAAGAGAGATGAGCAGGCTAAGAACAATAAACCTAAGCACAATAAGCAAGAGGTAAAATGAACAAGAATAAGGATGGACCATGCGTATGAATTCCTTATGAGGAAGCAATCAAGCTGAGGCAAAATATCTCAAGGCGGAGAAGATCCGTTCCAAAACTCTTCAAGAATAAGTTCAAGGTCTCAAAATTGAAGTGAACACAAATGCATCAAGAGTCACTTCCAAAGAAGCAAGAAAGCAACTAAGAAAGGGAAGAATTAGAAGCCGAGGTATCTCTACTGTGAGGAAGTGAAGAAAGGAAAACTATCCAAAACTATGCCAACAAACCAAGGGCATTGGAAGAACCCATCAACAATCAACGATATTAGACAACGAAAAAAATCACAAAAGAGATCAATACAAAGAAGAAGAAGTAAAAGACCTTATACAACAAAATACAATGAATCTATGAGATCTCAGACATGCATGTAGACTTCATTGGACAAGATTCGCAAGAACAACCTCGAAGACAATTCCTCAACAAAAATTTCCAATTGCAATTAAATATATTTTTTATGTATTATCATATCTTATGTGGAAAATTTGGTCATAAAGCTATAGAATGTCACAAAATTCTAGAATGAATACAATTTAGAGATCTATCAACATGAACCTTCAGTGGCTCAAAGAAAATATCAAATAACATCTGAATATTTGGTAAGAAATAGTATTGAATGTTACAAATGCTTTAAAATTTGGACACATAGCCAAAGACATTTTATGGTGACTTGAAAATCCTCCTAAGAATCTTGAAGCCACGTAATGAACGAACATGGAAGAAGAAGAAGAATGATAATTGAAGTTTCGCTCTCAAGGCTCAAAAGAAGACAAGGCATGTTGATAAAGCTTGCTCAACGTATATGAATCTTCGTATATGAAATAAATTCTGCATTCCAAATAGAAGAAGGATAGAATCGTGTCCTTGGAAATGATGGATCTTCAAATGTTATAGGATCAGTACTGACTTTTAAAGGAAGATTCTCTAGCCAATAATGTTCTATTGTTGAAAACATGAATCACACCGTCGTTGTTGGACAAATGTGTGATTAAGGACACACAATACTATTCAACTCACGAAATGAAACGGAAATACAAGGGTAAATTGTGTTGGCGTAAGTCGAGATCCAAATTAGACATATATGTTATGGATGGGCCAACTGAATTCATGTCTAATAGCTAAAGAGGATGATACAATAATTAGTAACAATGATGATCAATAAGTAAGAAATTTTCACAAAGATGCAAAGTGAGTTTTTGAGATGCTCCTATCAGTGAGCCGACATACTTCTTAGGCTTCAAATATATCAGCAAGAGAAAGGAATATTTATAAGCAACAAGCCAAGTACATCAAGGAAGGCTCAAGAAATTAAATGGAAGATTGCAAACCCGTCCTACTCATTGTACTGTGTCATGAAATTGAGCATAGACACCCATCTTTATTGAAGTGATCAAAGGTTGTACGTATCAAGATTAGTAGTCTTCTATATATGTAACAACCCTCCCAACCATATGTTATGTAAGTAAATTGGAAAATTAGCAAGATTCCATAAAAGACTAAAAGAATCACATATTAAATATTCGCCAAACATTGGAATATTCTTACAAAAGCTTGGGATTCTCCCAAGTTTCATTAGACTTTGCTCTTTCAATATAAAGGTAGGAGCATGCATGTGTCCACAGGATGGTCATGGCTCGTGGCAGTTACCCCAGCCATTGATGTCAAAGGGGAGAGAATTTTGTAGGTAGAGGGCCACAGATTGCAGAGGGTCACAAGGCGATCAATGCCAGCTGGGGAGATTGTCGATCAACCGCTGTCATCGATGTCAACCCAAGTAGGACCAGGGCTAACCTAATATTGAATGGGAATTGTGACCTACCAAATTAATATATTTTGGGTCAATAATTCTTTTTGATGGCTTTACGGTTTTCAGATGTTTCGTTGATATATGGCACGCCATGTAATTCTTCATCCCGCTTGAGAGATATTCATGTTTGAAGTTTGTACCCCAGTTAGTGGGCTAAACCCCCATGGGGTTGGGGGCATGGGTCATTGAAAGTAATAATTATAATATTTTTAAGCTCCTAAAATCCCTCCCACGTTCACGAGCAGCCTTCAACTTAAGCATTCATATAAATTGTGATCTTCATTTCCTCCTTATGCAAGGGATTCTACCATCTAAAATAGGTCATCATGGAATTTTTTCTCTAACTTTGTTTATACGAAGGTTCCGAAGCTGAAATTGTTATGAGAAGAAGCTGAAATCCTGAGGAAGCTACAGTAAAATTTTTATATTAAGGTACATAACATTTTTGGAGATATGATCTGTGGAAGTCAAGGTTTTTGCAGGCTCCTAAAATTCATCTCAAAGAAGTGACTTTGTAAAATCCATCAACATTCTCCATCGTATTGGAATTCACAGCAGCGTATAGTTCGCGCCTCCTCAGAAGCGTCAACAATTTCAGGATTAAATGAAGAAATAATGACATGCAAGAACGTGTACAAGTGTGTCATTGAAACAATCCATATCAGTGTATTTAGAAATTGGCATAAATCTCTCTTGAATACAAAGTGGGTCAAATTTGCATTAGAAAGAGGACTCGTAGAATACTACAGATCGAAAATCGATATCATGGATCTGAAATAATATATAGATACACTAGATTCAATATCGAGTCTCCTAAGGCAAGAAAAGCTGCATCATGTGTTGTTATGATTGCAAGAATCGTAATTTCTATGGCAGGGGAAGCAAAGCAAGGTGCAAAGAGAGGGTGGTGGTGTGTGTGTGATGACAAGAGCAAGAACTAAGGTGCATAACAAAGAGCAAGAAGTTCATCTTACGAAGTCTTCAAGTGGGCAAAGATCAAGATAATCATTGTACTTAGTCATTGAATACATTATTGTACAACTATAATTTGGGTATCTATCTCAGTTATATAAGAAAGAGGGCAAGAAGGGGGAGGTCTAGGATCATCATTAGGTGGTTGTGTCAAAGTTAGGGTTATGGTCTAGTATATCTTCTTCTTCTACATCATTCTATACTACTAAAGTGGACCATTTTCCTCGGTACGGGAGCCTATCTTTCTTATTCTTCAGGGTGGTAGGTGGTGTTGGGGTGATTGTAGCTCATTGGGTTAGCATCCGCTCTCAGTTTGAATATCAAGAAGACGCATATCATCCAAGGGAGCCTGAGAAGAAATGCTTTTCTAGATTCTAGGAAGTTGGATTTATTTTCAATTGGATGAGTCACTAAAGAATTATTAGAAAAGAATTAGGTGGTTTTTGTCCCAAAGTGGGTTTCCACCTTAAGAAATGTGTGCATTTGTGTTCCTCTTGAGCGTCGCTATCAGAACACATTAAACACCGAGTGAAGAATTAAAGATGCCCATCCAGCTCTGAATATTCTATCTACCCCCCCCTCTCACTATTTCCACCAATCGTTGCCAAATTCTAAAGCCTTTTGGCCTACCATCCCAAGTGAGGTAGTACCAAATGCACTAGAGATTTATCAACCCGCACTCTATCAAATTATTTTTATCACATTATCACTACATGCCAACATTGTTTCGTAAAACATGGAGATTTGTAGGCTACTATCATAATGCCAAAGAGAACTCCCCGCTCCAACCACCCAAGAGCAATGATGATGAACAAAGGATTTCCATCGATGTGACTTCTATGAAGGCCTGGCGGCCACCGGAGAGGCAGTAAAATATCTACCTGTCTATGAATAGTCGTGTTCATTGCCAAGAAAAAAATAATTGTACATAGTTAGTGATAATAGGTTAAATTTTTTTCAACCAAGCCTTGACCACACCTAAACTCGACTAACAAAGTATATCTTTTCGCACACAATTATATGCTTGAGAAGAGTATTCAACATCAAGGATGACTTGCGACACCAAGGCTCTGTCATAATTCTTTAAACCACTAGCATAAGTCCATTTCTAGAAAATCTAGTATTCAATACAAAAGCAAAGATATCAATGAATGCCTCCTAAATGCAAGATCTCATCAACCGACATCCGAAACACGTACAATTAATTTGATATTTTTTCACTTCCGTTAATTATCCCTTCTAGCTTCACCTTGATTAATATACTCCAATTCAAGATTGCAAAACTATCCAATATGTCTCGTAGTTTTGTCCTTTGTTTGAAGGATAACCTATGTTAATAAGGAAGAAATAATTCAAGAAGAAGAAGGCTACGTTTATTGGAACTCAATACAAACAATAAGAAATATCAATATCAATATAAAGGATTAATCAAGATGATTCAATTGATTTTTTCAAGGCTTGTTGGGTCCTTTGTTTTAGGGGGATATTTTTTTTGACACATTTTTACTATATCTGACCAAACAAAATTTTTGAGGAAACAACAAAGGGAAAGAGAGAAAATCAGTATGATTCATTAGAAACTAGTTGCAGCATGAAAATACAGTGAGGATTAAAATGTAACCCAGCCAAAGGTCATCATGAGATGGAGAAGTCAACCAATCGACAAAACTAAGGAGGAAAGGGCGTGGCATCTAAATAAGAGACATGAAGTTCAAGCGAGTGAAGTTTAAAGAGAAAAGAAATGAAATACGAGGAGGAGAAGAAACTCTTATTTCAATATGTTGTCGCTAATTTTATTGATTAGCCTCATTATGTGTTTTTCAGTCATTAGTTTGTATGTTGATTATTTTATTCTTACCTCGAAGGGCCATAACGCTAAGCAATAGTAATGATGCTTTATTTTAATGGGAAGGGTTGATATTTTTGTCGTTTTGAATGCAAGAAGGTATGTTAATCTAAGTTACATTGATGGCACAATATTCTGAAGGATGATGAGGACTACATAGCACTATATTAGTATGGCATGGTAACCTTATGATACAGGCTATGATGAGAAGAAAACTATAAAGAACCTACAGACATTCTGTCCTACCTCTATTCATAAATGAATGACCATTCAAATTAAAAATTAATTTTTCACTAATTTGGAGGCAACATTTCACTAAACTCAAATAATTTTGATAATAATTTAGGCTGAGGTATGAGCTCATACTAGTCTAAAATTCCAAATAGTTTGGGAGAAATAGATTGCTTAATTCAAGGGTAATATCTGTCCTAAACCCAACTTCAGGCTAGGTCTCTGTCATCTCAATAATTAGATTGTCCTTCGCCTCAGAAAAAAAAAAACCCTATAGGATTATTAAATCACTTAATACATTAGTAATAAAGATATAGCAATGAGTATGTGTATGTTCACATCTATGAACTTCTAAGAGAAGAAATAACTAATATTTAAGCATTGCAGGTCCACTTTGTATCAAAAAGACATCTATTCTGGATAGAAATCTTCTATACCACTGAAAAATACAAATATTCCACCCAGCCAGTAGACCTGATATGGCCATCATAATAGAATTTAGTTTGAAGGTAATTAATCTTTAATTTTAGACTAGAATACACAGTATGGTAGACTTTTCTTTGTAGGTTCTGTCAATACATGGAACAACACTGAATTTTGAGGTAAATGGATACCTGGCTGAGAATATTTCTCTTTCAGACTCTTTGTGATACTTTCTGGCCTGTGAGACAGTGATCAACGGCTGTATATGGCTTGAGGATCACATGGGGAAGGCTGGGAATGTAGAAGGAATGTCAAAGAAATCTAGCACTCGGTAGCTTGGAGTGAAAACCTTGGCTGAAAGCTCATGATAATAGAGATACACCATAGAGAGGAAATACCATTCTCCATAGGGCTAATTTCACAGCATTACATATTTAAAGCACCTCATAGAGATAGATTATCTTCAGACAATGAATGTGGTAATGATGTAATACCTCTTAATAAAGAAGACAAGAATATTTTTGGATTGAATACAATGTGATGAATAAGGGATGTTAGTTTGCAGAAGCACTTGAAGAACAAGGATAGTGAAGAATATGTCACAGGCAAATAATATTCACTCTATTAAATGAAGCAAGAATAGATTTGTGTCCTGAAAGATAGAGCTCAAACAAAGAAGTTGGAAAAGCCTGAAAGATAGGTTCAAAATCCTAGGCTATCTAAGCCCATCAAAGGTCAAGCTGTGCTGGAAACCTGGTTGAAGCTGTTTCACAAAAGGGTTGGTGCCCTTCATCAGTCCAGAATAAATATACTATGATGAAAAAGGATTAAATGCCTGGTTATCCTTTATATCACACAGACAACTTCTCTCATTTTAGAATTTAGAAGAATCTAATCAGAAACAGAATTAATGAAATAAATAATGATCACCTCTCCTCAAGATTTGGGAATTTAGAACTGAACAGCCTTCGTTAATACTGTCAACAGTCAGAAGAAGACTGAAAGAAATGAAGAAATGAATAAACAAGGAAACAATTTATTATCTTATGAAACTAATTTTTGGTTTTTGGAAAGAGATGTTATAATACTTATCAGTTTTATTGTCCAAGGCATACTCTTATTCTGATGTACAAAGCTCCAAAATGTCAATTTTCACTGACTAGTATAAACAATAGCCTACATTCTTAAAGGTTGTGTTTTTAAATTCATCACTAGTGAATTACCTTTGTCTGAATTTGAAGAATTCAAGGAATTGCACTCACCTGGAAGAATTATAGAGGCTGGTTAGTTTCTATATGATGGGTGACTCCAAAATCTGAAGGCAAAGTTTAAACCTAGAGAAGACAATTTGAGAGTTTAAAATGATGATGAAGAAGATTTTCATCAGATTTTCTCATAATAAGGGTTAACTCTTAGAGGACTAGAGAAAATATCATGAGTACCATTTGTCAAAACTTCAGATCACACATCCATTAGATTAGACTCAAAAGGGAAAAGCAGAAGAAATAATATCTGATACTTGAGGATGAACTCATGAATTATCATTGTCAGGAGAGGAAAGAAGCCCAAATTCTGAAATAAAGTGTACTTTCCAAAGCCCCCAAGACTTTACAAAGGGTAAAATGATGAATTGCAACATCCATGAATTTAATTTAAATGAATAGAATATCTGTAAATAATGTGTGACCAAGCAAGCAGGTACCTTCATTTGTTTCAACTTCAGTAAGAACAGGTCAATATTTGTACAACTTTGATAAATGATAGTGACTAAGAAAATGATTCCCATAAAAGGAGTGATGTACAAAAGAAAAATATATAAGAAATTTCTCCAAACAAATAGTCCCATGAAGATAATTAGTCATAAAAGAAATCAATCAGAAATATATACAATACAAAGAAAGAATGATGAATTCATATAAAGTGGACATAAAACAGTTAAAAGGAAATAAAGACCATGTCATTTACAAATGGAGATAGAACGGAATCAGAAGATGAAAGAAATGAAGGATATTGGTTTGTTAATTCATCAAGAAAATGAGAATCTACAAAAAGGAAGAGTAATTTTCTAAAAACAGAAAGGAGGAAGCAAAATATGCAAGACTTCTTGAACATTAAGCTAAAAAGAGAAAGATGATATCTCAGAAAAATGAAGTTGAATAGACCTGTAGCAGAAGTCAGAGCAAGTCAAAGGAGTTAAGGTGTTTCTAGCTCTGAAAATGATTTTATCAAACCAACACAACAAGTCTAGAATTTATTTCAAGGAGAACTATCACCAAGTACAAAAGCAGGTCACAGATATGTTGATGTACTCTCTCGCAATCCTAAAGAAGAAAGTCATCTCACAGAACAAAGTCTCCATCTCAAAAACTCAAGAATTGAAGAAAGAGCAACTCCAAGGAATAATGTTGAGTACTTATAAATAGGACAAACTATTTTTCAAGAATACAATAAAAACTTAAAATGCTTTTCAAATATCAGAAGGCTCATAAGAATGAAGTACCCAGACAGAAAATCAAACAAACCAACTATATATCCTGTTACAAGCACAAATCAGCAACTAAAATTATTTTTTATCCCTACAATGATCCTATTTCGTGGTCAATATGTGATAATTAGGATCATAATGAACAAATTATTGTCTCAAAAAGGAAAAGGCAAAACAGCTCCAAACTAATAAATGTGGTCATAGTCAGAAATACAGTGAAGAAAATCATTGGTTTGATAGCATGTCAACATATGACAAGTCAAAGAAGTTTATCTCATTGAACAAGAAAAATGGAATGTATCTTGAAGGGATCCATGTAAAAATCACTGAAAATAACTCATCTCACAATGGATCTAGAATGTCTAAATACTTCAAGTAGGAAGGGTCACAACTTGAGAAGGTGATTGGGGACTACATGAGTATAATGTTGTTCTTAGGAAAGAAAAATGGAAATAAGACCATCCTTGGGAGAACTGGTGTGGAAAGGAGTAAGAACACCAGAGCAATGGAAACAGATACTTGAGAGAATCCATGAAGATAATGTTACTTAAGCTAATCAGATAGTGTTACAGGAACAAGTGATTGGTATAAGTTTTGATTAACCTAGTCAACATCAACAAAAATTAATGTAGTATGTGATATTCCAAAATTCTTCAAACCAAATCAAGTTGTATGTGGCCCATGCCAACATGGACAACAAAGCAGATTTCAGCCAAAACTAAGGAGTTCTCAAGAATAACCAAAATTCACTATGGAAATTTGTATGGTCCAACTAGAACTCAACTCTTCAAGGAAAGAATTTTTCCTATTTGTTGATGACTATATTAGAATGATGTGGGACAGATGTTTCATAGCAGGAATCCAAGCATTTGAATGTTTTAAAAAGCTTAAGGCTCTCATTGAGAATGAGAAATATTCTAAGATTAAATGTCTTGAATGGATAGAGGAGACCTCCACTCAAAGAGTTTGATGAATTCTTTGCAAGAGCATGGAATCGAAAGAGAAACTTCATTAGACACCAAATGGGAGAGGTTGAAATAAGGAACCGAACAATTCAAGAATGGCAAGGACAATGCTAGTAGTAGCTGATTGCAACTAAAATTTTGGAGAGAAGAAGAAACGTTAACATATAATCTCTAAATTGAACTCAACTAAGACCAAATAATGAAAAGACTTAAGGGACAATTATAGAAAGGAAGACCTCATTTCAAGAAATATTTTGTATTTTTGGAAGCAAATGTTTTATAAAATAAATGATGATCATCAGGTAACTTGACTTTGAATATCAAGGAATATTTCTGATACTCCCACTAGGAGAAGTTTACATAATGTTGCAACGACGACTCCAAGAGTAGCAGTGACGCTGATAAAGAAGATTGATGAAGGCCTTCAGAAAAGGAATTGAACATCATGAAGCGAGCCTCCTCTAACAAAGTGAAGAAGAAGAACCTGGAAACGAAGAGAGAATGAAGAGCCTCAAAGAACTCAAAAGGAACTTACAAACCCTCTCAAAGATCAAGCTGAAAACTGTATACCATCCATAAGAAGAGTCATCGGAAAACATAGATAATAAATCCAAACTTGAAGAAGGACATAGCACCCTAGAAAAATGATGTGGCCTATTATCTTTAATAAAACCTAAAATTTTTCTCAAGCAAGAAGATCCTTGGTTGATAAAATAAAGTGGAAGAAGAAAACACCAAATCGAAAAAAAGAGACTTGGGAACTCGGTAATTTTGTCTTAAAATATAAAAAAATATAATGGAACAAAATGGGTATTCAAAGAAGATGAAATCAAGATAATAAATCATCGAAGGTTTTAATTACCTGCAAAGGATACCTAAATAAATCGAAAGGAATTGAATTAAGAACTTCTCTGCACCAAGAGTACTGAATAATGGAAGTATTAAAGAGTGCTTTTAGCATTTACTTGCTCAAAAGGATTCAAGGTTTATCAAATGGATGTAAAATCAACATTCCGAAAAAAGGATATCTCAAGGATAGTTTATATGGAGAAACTGAAAGCATTTGATCTTACACAGAAAAGACCTATAAAATCCAAAAATGCCTGTATGGACTAAAACAAGCCCCTAGAGCATGGTATGAAAAGGATCACTATCTTAACAAATAGGTTTCAAAAGGGAGTATGTAGTACCTACATGAATATGGACAAGGAAAAACTTCGATCACACTTGTTTACGTCAGATGATCTAATATTTGCTAGCAATGACAGAGATATGAGCCATGAATTTTTTTCTAAAATATGTCCAAAAATTTGAGATGTCATTGATTATTGAGTTGTTCTACTTTGTTATACAAATATCTCAAACTCGCAGCATGTTACATTCCCAAGTAAAAATATCTAAGTGATATGCTGAAAATATATATGAAGATTGCACCATAAGCACACCAATGACCACCTGATTGTAAATTAAGTAAAGACGGAGATACCCCCCAACAGATGCAACTCTTTACAAAGTCAATAATTGGAGCTCTCCTATACTTAACTCACAAGACCAGAGACAGTGCAAGCAAGAGGGAATGGTAGCAAGATTTCAGTCAAGTCCTAAATAATCCCATCTAGTAGTTGTGAAAATAATTCTCGCATATCCGGAAGGCATGGATTGATTTTATTCTTTGTATCTAAGAGTCTAACTTTATTATATTTTATTCTACTTAATTAAGCAGTGCTTGGAGGACTCAAAAGCACTAGTGGAAATGCATTCTTTATGGGAGATTGTCTTGAGATTCCTAAGTCTAACAAAAATAAATCATCTATATCCTATAGTTGGTTTCAAATATATATTTTTGCCGATTGGTTGTACACAAATTCTATGGATGAAGAACTCTGAAGGATGTCAACATAGAAACTAAGTAAAACCACTGCACACATGTATAACATTTGAAATTATATGTCTTTCAAAGAATCCGGTGATGCACTCAAGAACCAAACATATCTCAATAAAATACCACTTTATCCAGAACAAGTTACTTAATACAATATCAGTCAGAAATACGCAATAAAAAAGAGCAAATTGTTGATATATTTACAAAACCCTTCCACGAGAAGCATTTGGAGTATTTTGCCAAAATATAAAATACGTTCTACCCATTAAACTGGGCAGTATGTCTGTGGCATGTAGAGTGTTAGGGAGCAACATGACAGGAGACATTGGCACCCCATTGCCATTGATGTCAGTGTAGAAGAAAAATATTTCCATCCAATGATAAAGGGGGAGCTTGTTAATCAAGTTGTCGCTGAGGAAGAGATGCTTGATGATGATGGAGTGACCTCATAAAGACTCAGTATCAATGATGGGGACAACTTACATAAATAAGGCTATGATGAAGAAAAAAACCATAAAGAACCCCTAGAAATTTCGCCTCTACCTCTATTTCACAAGAATTCGTAAATGAATGCCAAATTTTTAAATTAAAAATTATTTTTCACTACCTGGAGGCAAAAATTTTCTCTATGAAACCTTCATTATCTTTTGAGCATAATTTTAGTTTTCATATGAGCTCTTACTTGGCCCGAAATTCCAATTAGTTAGTTTGGGAGAAATAGATTTTTCAAGCTAAAGGTATTGATCAACCTGAGCCGACCTCTCGCTAGGTCTCTCATGTCGGCCTGGGCTGAATCTGACATGTCCCTTTCAACCCATAGAAAACAAACTCTATAAATAATTGTTCGGACCTCCATTTTGGACAACTGCAGATAAGACATAGCACAGTGTTGGGGTGGTTCACATCTTGTGAAGTCTTAAGGAGAAGAAAAATCCAATCTTTAAGCAACATAAAACTAATTTTGTATCAAACAGAGAAATCTATTCGGATAGGGCATCTTCATACCTACCGCTGTTGTACTATGTTACCCCAACCGAAACACAACTTAGATATTTCATCCGTTATGTGACTTTGAAGTTCGACTGTATCATCCTTTGGCCTGCATCGTGATACCACAGGCCGCCAGCACTTCATGTGGCTCATGATTACGCAAACCGTATAGATCATTTCTGAGTGTGTCACAATACCTTTGTTGAGAGAAGAAGCCCTACACCCTCCGTGATACTTTCGGGCTCGGTGGGCCGTGATCTAATTGTTGTGAAAGTGGTTTTCATGACCCATATTGTGTGAAGTATTGTGAATGTTGTCACAATGGTTCAAGAAAACTTAGTATTTGTAGAGTTAGAGTGAAATAAACTTTTAATTAAAGTCCATGATGGTGATATGCCCATGAGAAAATAATTCATCTTCAGATAAAATGTATCTATAATGGTCATAATATTTTTGAAGCACCTATGATTATATTCTGATAGTGAATGTGGAATCTAAGGCATGTCCTCTTTGGATATTCTGGAAGCATAACAGATATGGGATGATTTAGCAAGCCAAAGGATAAAGACAAGGGATATTGAAGTCATGAAGGTCTTTGGAAGAAGACAGGCATAGCTTATGTTAAGAATATCTGCGAAATACTATTCATACTTACAGTACATAAACAAGGATTGGTGTCCTTGGAGTAGGAGCTCCCAACAAATAATGGTGCCTTTGAGAAGATAGGTCTAAAGCCCTAAAGGTCAAGCCTCATCAAAGGTCAAGTTGGTGCTGGAATAGTTGGTGCCCGTTTCAAGAAAGGGGCTGTGCCTCTACCTGGTTATTGTATACTATTATTTAAAAAGGGACTGAAGTTCTGTTAATCCTTACTATCATTATTATACACCTCTATCTTGAATTGTGAAGAATCTGCCAATCGAATGAACAATTGAAAGTACATTGATTCACCCCCTCTCGCATTTCCAATAGCAGTGTCATTAAAAGGCTATGAATGAATGTTGATTTTTCTATCTCTTTGGATTCTTTCAAGTTGCACTTTGCGATGGTTATATATCAGATGTTATAATTTCTAGACTAGATGGGAATGATATCTTTTCGTTAACCTTCAGGTGCCTTGTCATAATCCCTATCCTAGTATACCAAGCACCATCTTCGGTGAGATTCCTTACTCCTCTCGTGTAAGGTGAAAATGACGATGTTAAGGAGATAGAATAAATGGGATCCTTTTTACCCCTGCTTTAAACCTGTCTTACCTTTTATAATTTTGTGCTAACAATCACATATAACTAAGTTTTCAGAGTCCCAGATTTTTCTCTTCCAGAGTCATGATGATTTCACCTAGGTGAAAAGTGTAGTCATGAATATTGTTTTGCAAGATTTATGGATTTTTTCTCTCTTGCCTCAATCATTTTGGGTATCCATTATCAATACATTTTATACTTGATTTTTTGTAAATTTAATAAACTATGTGCCGTGTAAACATATTTGGAATTAGAAAATTATTTAGAGCTACTACTAATAGATTAAGACATAAATGAACTATTTGTTTGTTCACATGAAATTTAGGTTAGTAGGAAATAATGAAATACGAGAGAGGGAAAAGAGACATAAATAAATGAAGTGATAAAAGGCAATGACTACTATGTTGAAAATTTTGCTAGAGTTCATGGTCAAAAAAGTACATAATTAGAAACATGATTCCTAAGTTCACACAAAATTAAATAAGTTGTGAGAGAATTTTAAAATAACCTAAGAAATTATACTCATGAGTATTTGCTAGCGCAAATGTCTATGTTTATCTTTCTTTTCGTTGCGCTTCAAATATCACTTAGCCGATTGTATGTAACCAGTATTAGATTAATTCAACGACTTATATTTGTCTTTAATGTTGCAAATTTGCAAATTTGTTGTTATAGTCACAATTGCGTTGTTTCTTTTCTGTAGAAACCATGGCATATTCTGAATAAATATCAATTAAAAATATAAAACTAAATTCGCTATGAGTAAATGAAAAAATAAGTATCTATATTGCAAACCATCTTTCCTACTTTTACTATGCATTTTGTTTTTAATTTAATATCATTGAAACATGTGCTCACAAATAGGAATTAAGATACAATATAAAGTTGTTTTCTATTTGAATACATGTTATGAAAGGTTTTGTAGTTCATTTTCTAGATTAAGTTCTAAATATGTTAGGTACTTTTTGGACTCACAATTGTGGGTTGAAATTTCTGCAAAATCTGAAAATCATACGAAGCTTTTCAAAATGACTAAGTGAATATTCAGCAGAATAAAAAAATTCATGAAAAGTATGACAGCTTAGCTTTGCAACCGCCAACAAAATTCAGCCATTCCAAGAATTTCTTCAAGGAGAAGAATAAAACAACTCAAAGAGAAGCCTACCATACATGATTGTCAGATTCAACAAGTTAAAATAATTATTATTACAATTGAGATGAAATATGAAATTTTTTCTTTGAAATGACAACATAATTGAATATCCATTTTCATTCTATAGATAAAAGAATTAATTGCCTGATTACTCACAAAATAATAAACAATGTCAATTAAAATAAAATAATGAGAGTTTTTAATAATAATGTATACACTTCCAGAATAAATAATACATATATGGTTATCATAAGATAAGACTGAATGATAAAAATATTTTTTCAATATCGCAGTCACTTAGCATATTCATAGTATTCATTACGATTCTTTTGTCCCTCTAACTTTGTGCTCCTACATTTCGGAAAATAAACAATTTTTTGAAATTAATTAAAATATGTATAATAAACAGATAATGTGACTCCTAAACAAAGCTACGTGGGCAGCTAAAGAAGAAGAAGAAGAAAACCACGGCAAATGTAAATCACCTCCTCAATAATTTTTCATACATAAATTAATTTAATTTTTAAATAGGTTATCAAAACCTTTATACCTAGCCGCAAAAGTAAATGAACCGCAATCTTGTAAAATGGTTCTATGAAAAAAATACATTTGCAATGAAAAGAGAAAACTACATGACCTTTAAATTCATAGTAACATATATATAAAAATTAAAACATTTGATCTCTAGTAAATGAGAAAAGCAAAAATTCCAAGATTAATAAAACTACACTATGTAAAAGCATATTGTATTTATTTAATTGTTAATATTTTTTTCAAAGTGTCAATCATATACCATTAAGGTTTCTTTTTGCATAAAATATTTCATAGAAATAATTGTAATTTTCTTAATGATTAATTTAATTAATATATTCCTTTCATTCTTGTGATTTCTAGAATTTGTTATAAATATAGTTTTGTTCATTACTAAAGAACCAAAGCCAATTAGCCATTCCTCACCTTCATATGTACTAAAATAAACTATATCATAAAATTTTATTTTCTATTTTTTCATGTTTATTCAATTCAATTGTTAAATATTTTCTTGAAATTAAACCGAGTCACAAGTGATATGTGTCGCTCAAATTCTTCACAATCCAAAGAATTGACATATGAATCCACGCTTGATTATCCGTGTTTCGATATTCAAAAATAATATTCTCCATTCTTCTAATTTCTAAGACCATGCAACTTTGGGTTGTTTCTTCATTTGATGGAGAATTTGTTCTACTTTTATCTGCATCTAAAGTAAATCCGGTTCTAGTCAGAAAGAAAATAAGTAATTGTCTCCTTTGAGATTCATATTTAATGCACTAAAAAGACTTAACAATTTATCTGTCTCCATATCGTAAGGTTTTTCATTTTGATGCATGTTCAATGAGTTGTAATCGTTGGTATAGACAATAATATATGTTTTCACCCTCATTAAGAAAAATGACATAATATAAAATTTATGATGTGATGCGAACAGAATGGTCACTATTGTTCATATTGTTAATGAAGCCATCAACGATGAACCATATTCATAGCATTTTCTTTAGGTCTTTATTCTTGTTTCTAAGTTTGATTTTATGCTCATCGATTAATTCTGCAACATGTTAATTTGACATTCATGTATCTCCATATTTATGGTCAACATGAAAATCTAACTGGATTTTTTTTTTTGGTCAAAAACATTATTACTGTAGTTTTTATCTTCTCAAACTTCTATTTGTTTACTACAACTTTTCATAGTTTTCATTTTTCAATGTGAATAAAACCTTCATAAAAACACAGATTCTGAAATTTTTGCTATTATTTCTTTATTTTTAGCAAACAAGCATGTATCCAACCAGTAGCTGAATGTTATTAACTTTCATTTTTAGTCATAACATTATTGTTTTCATAGGACTTCCGAAATTGGTTGATTCAACAACATAAACATCTTTTTTGAAAAAAATAATATTTGATCAAGATCGCGAGTTTCAATATTTATATTTTTGTGAATCAATTATGTATTTGCAAGATCTTTGTCCCGATTTCACTCTTGATGATGAACTCACATCAATATTGTTTATGAAGTATACATACTTTCGAAAAACACTTACACACCAAGTTCATGGATTGATTTTGTTCAACACCTATGGTTAGCCATTGATTTCCATGAGTATCATTTGTATAACGTACAACTATCTTTAGAAATATTGATACTTGATACTTCCATGATATTCACAACATTTACGATTAGCCGTTGTTTTTTTGTCGAGATGCATTTTTGTTATACTTCTGCCCATTTCTAATTTAAATGAGGTTCAATATCCAATTTTTCCAAGCGGTGTGTAATAGACCCTCCTCATCAAAGGCTTTAATTACTTCAACTTTATATTTTAAATTAAAACGGTTCAAAGACTTGAAAAGATTGCATGAGAGACATAGTTTCACTGCATTTTCCATTGAAATGGAAAGAATGAATTGTTTGTCTTTTTTCTTTTAAAATACATTAGTCAACATATTTCCTATACTTCAAAGAATAGAATAACTGTCATGACAAATTTCTGCAATAGCAATGGCTTATGTTAAAACCCCTATATTTGAATTAGCATATTAATTTATCTTTCTTTCATACTCACTTATATAGGGAAAAATTGTGCATGTCCAGACATAATGAGACTCTTGTAAAATTATCATGTAGTTGACTTGCCTACAAAGTATATTGAATTAGTTAGAAGTTTAAAGAAGCATTATTATTCCATAAAAGATAGATAAATAAAATTGCATTAGTTCTTGATTCATATTGAATTTAGGATTACATGAAAACTTCTAAAGCTATTATTTGAAGTCAAAGCTATTATGAGACATGCTATCATGAAGAAAATTTTGCTCTTGGATAAATTGCTTAATCAGAATCTAATTCATTACAAATTATTAACAATCAGTCAAATACACAATCCTTTTGTATGTGTGATAAAGCATAAGAATATGTATTTTGAACTTGTTGTATACATATATCCATGACACAGCATGTACAAAGCCAACAAAACTCTCCAAAATATTGTTTAAACAAATGATTTCTAGAATAGATTAATCGTAAGAAATTTGATGATTCAACAAAGATAAACTATACAACATGAGATTCACCTATTTTAAATATCACAACTATTTTCTTCTTACATTTACAAAGAGAAGATGAGTACCGAAATTGAATATTCATCTAAATGTCTACATTCAAAGGTATTATCTTCATTCCTAGTAACAGCCTCTGAAATTCTTTGGACAAGCCTCCGCCTGGGGGCTAGATTGTACTTTGGAGCTCTTCACAAATGCCTTTCCCCTGAAAACCCCTCCTCCTTGAAGTCTCTCAATTGCTGTGCCTAATACAAATCCACCTCTTCTAGTAAACTGCTAAAAAGGGCCTGTCATTCCTTCCTTTACCCCTGCAACATACATCATTTCCCCTTCTTTCCCTTTGTCCGAATTCCCTTTCTTTTGCCCTCATTTGGCCCCTTTTTTATCCCCCCTTGTCTCCCTTTCTATTTCTCCATTTACCCCTTTAAATTCCCCCAAAATCCCCTTTGATTTCTTCCCCCTGCCCTTTGTTGGCCACTTTCCCCCCTTATTCCTCTATCGTTACCCTTCCCCAGCCCTCAAATTCCATTTAAATGGGCAAAAAACCCCTTTCCGACCTTATTATAGGCCTAAGCCCCTTCCCGCTAGCCCCTTTCAAACCACTTCCCACACATGCCCCGGCTCTAGGACCAAGCGCTTAAGTCCCAAGCGCTAATCGCAATTGGAAGTCAGGCGGGTGCACAATTCCTTTGTAAAGCTCTAAAGTACCGATGCGATTGGTTTAATAAACAAAGTCCCACGACTCGTTCTTTACCGTAGATCTATCACAAGATCTGACGACGGAGCGCTAATTGCAGCCTCCCGCCCGATCGCAATCGCAACATTCACACCGCGCCCTCCGATCAATCGCAACCTTGTCTTCCGATCTCCCGATTGAAACCCTCCCAATCGCATCGCAGTCGTTCGTTCTCCCGCTATCCAATGGTCAGCGCTTAATCGCAACAGCCTCTGATCGCTGATCGCAAGTCTTCCTGTCTCCGCCCCGATTAAATCCCGGCCGTCGATCTGCCCCGCGATCCGACGGTCCTCCGCTAATCGCAAGCCTTCTGCCCCTTCCTCTGATTGCAATCCCCCGATTACATCCTGACCGTCCATCCTCCCGCTGATCCAACAGCCAGCGCTTAATCGAAACCCCCGCTCAATCGCAATCGCAAACCTTGCGCTCCGTCCTCCGATTGCGATCCGCCGATTTAATCCCAGCCGTCCATCCGTTTCACGATCTGACGGCTCAGCGTTAATTGCACCGCCCCTCCGATTATTGTCCCCACCATTGATCTGTCGGTTGATCGGATGGTCAGCGCTCAATCGCTCCCTGACCTTCGATCGCAATCGCAACCCCTTCCCTCCGTCCTCCGATTTGATCTCATTCGTTCGTTTGCCTTATGATCCAACGGCTATCGCTTTCCCCTGTCGATCGCAATCGGAAGATTGTGAGTGTCTCCCTTTTGTGCCCCTTGCGATTGTGATCCTCCGATTGCATCTCCGCCGTCCGTCTCCTCCCGGATCTGAGGGCTCAGTTTTAATCGCCCTCCGCCTCCGCTAGGTCCCACTACATACATCCATTTCATTGCATTTCATTCTGTTTCCATACGTATCCACCAAAGTTTAAAGTTTCATATGTTTCATTAAAATTTCATGTTTCATATGTATTCCGCCATGCCCATAAGTCATCCCATGGATCAATCTCCACCGTTGGTCTTCGTCTCCAGGCCAGGATCTAACAATCTGCGCTGCATATTCACACCAAACCCTATTATCCGTGCATTCCACCACTCCACTGCATTTTCATCGTTCTTTTGCATAATAGCTTTGTTTCCGCCACCGCCGCACCACCGTTTCGTTCACCCTGCATTCATCGCTCCGTCCACTGTTTTCTTCATAAGTTCGCTGTGTTGCAGAGTTTCTAGAGGATGGGACCGCCGCTGTTCAATGTACTACCTCAATGGCGAGCGGCGTAGTCAGGATCAAATCTAATGAGCCAGTACCATCAGGAAAGTCAAGGAATGGGGCCGTCAGGACTCACATTAATGGAGAGCAGAGTTCAAACGCCGAAATCCTTCCGGCGCCATTTAAAGACCGAGCTAACTTGACAGAGGCAGTAATGAAGCAGAAAGGATTTTCAGTACAGAGCAGAGGGATTAATGCGCATCAACGAAGATCTTGAGCCCTGAAACAGAGGTTTAAGGAGGCAAAAGCATCATTTTGAAGACCCCGAGGATCGATTCTGGAGATCCTGAACATCAATAAGAGGTAATATCAAGGTTTTCTTATCAGCAGAATGTTTTTCCATAAAGGACAGGTCTCACATATAGTCTTTATTATGCGCCATGTCCTTGAAGGAATTTCTCGTCCCAGCTATAGTTCAAAACAATCTGACATCCATGAGGCGGACCCTCAGCAAGTTCTTTCATTTTGTTCAAATCACCTGGAGTACTGCAGCCAAAAGGTCAAATCATATCCGGAGCAGATCTTTCTTTCATGAGGAAGGTGACTAAGATTAGATATACAGTGCATCAAGCAGAATGGGTCTCGGCCCTGCATTCATTATTGTGTTTAAATGTAACATTTAAAATTCACCTACCTCCTCAGTCGGTCCTCTGTGTCTCTTCTGCTATAAAGCACAAAAGGATATCATTGTAATGGTTGTTGTTGGATTATTAGTGAATTGCAAGCATTTTTGTCCCGAGCCAAGTTTCCTGTGTAATAGTTGTATGACAGGCTGAGAAATATGATGTATTCAGGCTGAATGTAAAAGCTTTGGGCAGTGATGTACCTGATTGGTGTTGTGTTTAACATGATAAGAAATTTTCATTGGATCCTAATCTGCAGTAGTTGGTGATGTTTTTCTTATCTCTGTGTTTATTTCCATTTCATTTCATGTTCTTCTGACTGACATCTGAACGCATGACATAAGATTTACCCTTGTTAGATACCTTATGTCCCAGCTCTCTCAGTCTTTAATGTTTTCTGCTCATATGTGTATCTGAATATTCTTTTTAATTGACTAAACTAGTGTAGTGGATGATTATTGCCTGCTCTCTGATGTGCAAGTTGATAGAATCAGTGTTCAGATGTCTTTGTTAAGATTTAATTGAAAGAGGTTAGGAACATTGGGAGGTGTAAAGCCTGTCGCTGCCTCTTCATAACCTTCCCTTCCATACAAACCTTTTCAAGACCCCTTGTGTTGCCTATGGTTTTGTCCAAGCAGGCCTGGAGTTAAATGACCTCTGGCCTGATCTATAGACGGAATCAGATGGTTTTCCATCCTTCATTCTCATCCCCTAGTGTTCCATCCCACCAATCAGTCTTTGAGATCCAAATGCTCTAGATGACTAGCCCAACTGAAGCTTACACATTGAACATAAGTAAATCCTTTCTTGACTCCATTGCCCAATGGCCTTGATGTTCCCTGAGTTATCTATCCTTGCCTAGCTTCCTTCTTTACCCATCCTTGTCTCATGGTGAAACCTTCCTTCTTGATTCTCAACAACCAAACTAAAACAATCAAACAAACAAACTTGAGCCTATAACTAGCCTAAAATCACAATTGAGAACTTCAAAGACATATATCCTTTGATAATCATAGAGAGATCCCTCTCTGGACCTAGGAGGGCTAGATCCTAAGGTCTGAAAGTGGTTCTATATTGTCTCATCTTTTGGTCTCTGTCAACTTGGCCAAAACATGGGAACCCCAACATAATGGCGACCATACTGGGGAATTTTGAGTACATTTTGTCTTAAACACTCTTTAAACCTCGGAAACTTAGAACTCTGGCTAGGTTGACGGTAAGTCACACCTTTCTTGAATCAGCCTCCATTATTGAATATCCACCATACTCTTAGACAGAGCCTGGATAGGGCCAAGTAGCCTCCAGATCTCATCCTCTCTTCAGGGGTGACATATCTGGTAAATGCCCTCCCAGTCAATCTCTGGTTGGAGCTTGTTGATTTAGAGGAGATTCATGAAAGGTGATAGTGCCTGAGCACTGTGGTGGACAGTGTACCCTAGAATCATCCTAAACCCTCCACCTGGCGGCTCCATTGTTCCTAAACGTTAAAGACTCCACTGGTGATCAGTAGGCCTGCTGATTATCTCGGTTTCACATCAGAATCCACTGGGAGACCAGTCCCAAAGCATAATGAAGACTCCACAGGGAGGCCGGTTTCCAAGAGAACATTAGCCACAGTAGAAATAACAAGTAGGGCTAAGCTGCTTGGCTTATAAACAACACTCTGGCTCACAGAACCATTCATACAAGAGCTTTCCCTGATCCAAACCCACCTGAAACAGTTGATAATCCTGAGAAAATCCTTAAAAGAACACCTGTGAGTAGGAGATCAACTATTTCCAGCAACATTCATAGAGCCAATTCTGCACCAGAAGATCTTGCAGCTCTATTAGACCCTTTCTTCAACCTAGACCTCCAAAACAGATTACCTATAACTAGGTCATTCAGTGTTTTAGACCAGCCAGACACTAGGGACAGCGAAACCCCCCTTTCCACACCACCCGATCTCCACTTTCTCCAAAACTCGGGGCTTTCTCACCCTAGATCTACTCAACAGACTTCTGCTGGTCCTACCATCCCTGTCATCCAACTACCAGCTGCTCAAGCCAACCCTATACCTCATCAGAACATCATCATGGCAGCCTGGTATGCACCTCTAGTCCTACCTCAGCCTCTACTACCCTTACCAGATGATTATCAATAAAAAATCCCACACTTCCCTGCTAAAGAGCCTACAACGGCACAACAACATGTAGATAAAATTGAGGACTCTTTCGACTATATGGAAATTGATGATGAAACAATCAAAATGAGAATTTTTGCGCAGAGCCTGGGGGGAGAGGTTAAAAAGTGGTTTAAAAACTTGCCTGCTGGTAGTATCCAAGATCTCCCTGCTTTATACCAGACTTTCATCAACAAATGGGAAACTAGAGAAAACCCTCGCCAGCTCCTAGCAGAATACATGTCCCTTAAGAGGAACGTAGGGGAAAGTGTTCATGATTACACCACTAGATTCAACAGTATTTACAACGCTCTTCCCCCACACATGAAACCTCCGCAAGGTATGGCCCTGGCCAAATATCCTGATGGATTTGATGCTGAAATGGCCTATGAGCTTAGAGATAAAGAGTACACCACTTTGGAAGACATGCAGAAAGGGGCAGTAAACATAGAGGCAAATTTGATTGAAAAAAGGGCCAAACTGAGAGCTGAGAAGAGAGTAACATACAAGGATGACACTATACCCTCCACTTCAGATCCTAATATTGACAGATTGTCTAAGACTCTGGATAAGCTATGCCAAGTGGTCGAAAATATGGCTATCACTCAGAACAGGAACCAAAATCAAAACCAAAACCAAAACTTTAGAAGAAACAACAACACTCCCAACAGGCAGAAAGAGTCAGATCAACAAGTCATTCCCCCTTTCCAAAACTTTCTTGATGAGGATGAGGGAATCATAGAAGAGTCTGAAGGGAATGTGATAAACATGTTCGAAACAGAGGACTCAATTCTGAACTGTGACTCAGAGGATGATCAGCCCTCATCTTCATATTGGGATGAGGAAAGATTAGAAACTGAAGAGTACAGACTTGGGTACCAAGATGCCATGTTACAGGTCAGAGAACAATATGGGCTCAGGAGCAAAAAGAACCAAGACACTTCCAAAACCAAAACTCCTGAGGTGACCATCAAAAAGAGGCCTGAAAAACCTTCTAAAGTAACTGCTATAAACGATAAATCAACAGCTGAGAGTTTTGAGAAAAACCAACAGAAAGGCAACCAAAAAAATGAAAAACAAAGTCAACCAACCAGTAGCACTAGCACCTCAGTTAGTGCTCCTGATAAAACTGTGTCTACACATGTACATAATGAGAAAACACAAACTGATTCAGCTACTAAGGTAGTTACAAATAAAACAGATTTGAACAGTCCCAAAAGCCAATCCATTTTCAATTTAGAAAGCGAGATTGCAAAAATCAAAATCTCTGTACCATTATCTGAGCTGGCCTCTCAGGATGTATATAAGGGCCAGATTTTGAAAGCATTAAATCTGAGTATAAATAATGACACTGTAAATTTGAGTGATGATCAGCCTGCCCTCTTGTTTGGTCCTAAGATTGAGGGGAAATTTCAGGAAGGGGTAGTTCCACCTTTTTATATCAGTCTTAACATTCATGACAAGATCCTTCATAATGCCATGCATGACTCCGGTGCATCACACAATCTAATGCCTAAGGTAGTCATGGAGAAGTTAGGCCTCGAAATCACCAGACCCTATAAAGACTTGTATTCTTTTGACTCGAGTAGGGTAAAATGTCTTGGCCCGATCAAAGACTTGTGTGTGAGTTTGACTCAAATTCCTGCGAAATGTATGGTCATGGATGTAGTGGTGGCAGACGTGCCACCCAAGTATGGCATGCTGTTGTCAAGATCATGGGGAGCCAAGCTGCAAGGCACCATGCAGATGGATGGCTCATATGCCACTATCCCTATATTTAACCAATTAAGAAGACTGTATAGAGAATCCCAAATGAAATTCTTAGTCAGCAGCCCCGAGAAACCTGAAAATTCACCATTATATTTTGTGCATACCGACCTTGACTCCTTCATCTTTTGTAATGATGAATCCTTAGAAGAGCCAGTGTCCCAGAATAGGCATACAAACGAGAACACCGAGCCTATAGACCTCCATATAATGGCCACTCTGGAAGAATATGACCAGGAAGACCATGGGCAGCACACTGAAAATGTAGAGGAAATCAGAAATGAAGCCTGTAAGATCTGTGGTGGATCTCTCACTCCAAGTGAAACAGAAACAGAGCAAGAACAGCAAGCCAACCACCTCCCTGACATCCATGGCCTCTACGAACAACAAGATAGTTTACAACCTAGTACAGATCTCCCAACTCAACCTAATGGCGAACCCAGCTGTGAGGTAGAAAGCGAAGTGGAAGTAAACAAGGAACCCCTGTGGGAAATGAACTTTGATGGGTCCTGCACTAGGCAAAGCGCTGGAGCTGGAGTGTGGCTACGTAACACCGAAAATGATCACGCGGAGAGCCATGCTGTCAATCTGCATTTAAAATGCATGAATAACATTGCAGAATATGAGGCTCTAATCTTGGGTTTAAATCTGTTGAAAAAATTAGGAGCCCGTAGGATAGTCGTGAGAGGAGACTCTGAGTTAGGAATCAAACAGATGAATGGTGAGTATTCGGAAAAACACCCCAGGCTTAGGGCATATAGGAATGATACTCTAGATTTGCTGAAAACGTTCATTGAATATGATTTAGTATCCATTCCTAGGGGTCAAAACGCTATTGCAAATGGACTAGCCTGCCTAGATAGCTCTTATCCTAAGGCCCCAGTTGACCAACAAATCATCATTCAGACTAAATTCAGGCCTGCAGTGCCAGACAATGAAAAATATTGGCAGGTCTTTGAAGGAGACAAACAGATTGAAGATTTCCTGATGGGCAGAAATGAGTTTGAATTTTCTCATTCAGACTCAGAATCTGATGACAGCTGCCCAAGTGAGGATTCCCCAGATGAACTAAAAACACCTTGTAGTATAGAAATAAATTCTTTTTTTGAAGAAACTAGAGATTCAGCCATAAAACGTGAAAACGCAGATAGAGAAGAAATGGAGGTGCTGCAAGCCAAAGACAAGAACATACCAAGAGGCTTAGCACCCTTAGAGGACCTCTTTGATTTCAATGATGTTGCAAAGAAGCCCACAATAGAACATGCAGAATCAGATGTAGAAGAGTGTAACATAGGCACTGAAGACAAACCCAAAATGATAAAACTGGCTAAGTCTATACCTGCAGACATGAAGAAAAGATACATTGACTTGTTTAATGAATTCATTGATGTGTTTGCATGGAGCTATGAAGACTTAAAGGCCTATGACACCAACATTATACAACATAAGATACCACTGAAGGAAAATCAGAAACCTTTCAGACAAAAACTCCGTAGAATTAATCCGAAACAATTACCTGCAGTAGAAAAGGAAATTAAGAAGATGTATGATGCAGGTATTATTGTCCCTGTAAGGTTTTCTGATTGGGTGTCAAACTTAGTGGCTGTAAGGAAGAAAACAGGGGAGATTAGACTGTGCATAGACTTCAGAAACCTCAATAGAGCCTCCCTGAAAGATAACTACCCCTTGCCTAGAATGGAACATATCTTACAGAAGGTAGTGGGCTCTAAAAGAATCTCCCTGCTTGATGGTTTTTCAGGATACAACCAGGTTCTGGTACTCCCAAAAGATCAACTCAAAACAACCTTTACCACTCAATGGGGCACCTTCATGTATGTGAAAATGACTTTTGGATTGATGAATGCTGGAGCTACCTTCCAAAGAGCAATGGATATTGCTTTCTCAGATGAGATTGGACACTTTATAGTTATCTACTTAGATGACTTAACTGTCTTTTCTAAAATAGAAGAAGAACACTTAAAACATCTCAGGAAAGTTTTTGAAAAGTGTAGAAGGTATGGTCTGTCCCTAAATCCCAAGAAGATTGTTTTTGGGCTGCAAGAAGGTAAGCTTCTGGGCCACATCATATCCGAGAAAGGGATTAGGATAGACCCCCAGAGAGTTGAGGGAATACTTCAAATTACACATCCAAGAAACATCAAGGAGCTACAGTCCTTCAATGGGAAGATCAATTTCCTTAGAAGATTTATCCCCAATCTTGCTGAGCATCTTAGGAAAATGACTGAAATGCTAAAGAAAGATGCAGGAATCAAGTGGACTGTTGAAGCCAAAAAATCTTTTGAGTCAGTAAAGCTCGCACTCACCCAGGCCCCTGTCCTTATCAGCCCTGACTTTTCAAAAGATTTTCTGATCTTTTCATTTGCTTCCCCACACACAATAGCTGCAGTTTTGCTGCAGAAAAATTCAGAAGGTAATGAACAGCCTATAGCCTTCTTCAGTAAGGCCTTAAGAGATGCACCCTTAAAGTACAACATCATGGAAAAGCAGGCCTATGCCCTGATTAAGGCCTTAAAAGACTTTAGGGTGTACATTCTGCATTTTCACACCATTGCCTATGTGCCAAATATAGTGGTCAAAGATATCTTGTCCCAAGACCCAGATGGGAAAAGGGGCAAATGGATTGCTACAATTTTAGAATATGACATTGAAATCAAACCCACCAAGCTGATCAAAGGTCAAGGCCTGGCCCAATTAATGGCTGAATCTAATCTATAGGCCCTTGATATTAACATGATGAATGCCCTTGATGAGTAGGAAGGATTATCCCATCCAAATGTGAGGAGAAATTTCAGAACTCTCCTTGGTATGCTGATATCCTTTACGTGCTCACACACCTCAATGCCCCCCCGGAACTTTCCAAAACAAAGGCCAGATTCATAAAACTCAAAGCTAGAAATTACTGCATTATGAATGAGAGTCTATATTGGAAAAATCCAAATGGCCTTTTACTGAAATGCTTGTCTGAAACTGAAGCCGAAAAAATCAAACAAGAATTCCATGTTGGGGAGTGTGGAGGCCACCTGAGTTGGAAGGCCACTGCAAATAAGATACTCAGGGCTGGTTACTATTGGCCTACACTTTTTAGTGATGTCCATAAAATGATTCTTGCCTGCCACAAATGCCAAATCTTTGAGGGCAAAAGAAAGCTCCTTCCCCTCCCTCTGCAACCTATCACCATAGAAGGTCCCTTCATGCAATGGGGCTTGGACTTCATTGGAGAAATCCACCCCTCTTCTTCTGGGCAACACAAATGGATCTTGACTGCTACTGATTACTTCACTAAGTGGATTGAAGCCATACCCACTAGGAATGCCACTGATTCTGTCATCATTAGGTTCCTAGAAGACTTCATCTTATCTCGGTTTGGCTGCCCAAGGAAAATAATCACTGACAATGCTGCTGCTTTCAGATCCAAAAAAATGATTGATTTCTGCCACAGGTACGGAATTGCGCTTGGACATTCAACTGCCTATTACCCCCAGGGTAATGGCTTAGCTGAATCATCAAATAAAATCCTGGTTACAATCATTAAGAAGTTGCTGGAAGAGAATAAAAGGTCTTGGCATAAAAAGTTGATACATGCCTTGTGGGCAGACAGGCTCACTACAAAGAAATCTATTGGCATATCACCCTTCCAGCTGGTTTATGGGACAGAAGCAGTTTTTCCTACTAGCCTTGGGATACCAGTGGTAAAGCTTATTCAAGAACTCCAATCAGAAGAAGACAACATGATAAGGAGAATTAATGAGAGAATCCATCTTCAGCAAACAAGGGAGAAATTTTACAACAGAGCTGTCAAAGTGAAGGAGAACATGAAGAGATAGTTTGACAAAAGAACCAAAGCAGCAAATTTCAAAGTTGGGGACAAGGTCCTGAAGTGGGATTCAAGAAGAGAGGATAAAGGCAAACATGGCAAATTCGACATCTTGTGGCAAGGTCCATTCATCATTCAGGCCACTGTGGGTCCTAATGCGTTTTTCTTACAAGAACTCGATGGTACAGAGCTGTTTGGGGGTCCTGTCAATGGCAGGATGCTCAAACACTATTTCTGCTAATTCTCCATTTCCAGTTTCATTTCCATTGTATATACCGTTGCAAATTTTCATTTTCAGCAAAAAAGAGAAGAAATTGTCCCAAAAAACAGAATGAAAAGAGAGGTTTAGACATGCTCAAAACATGAACCTCCGAGGCAAAAGGATTGGCTCTAATAAACTCAAAATCTGAGCCAAAGGGAAGAAGAATAGCTGGTCCTAACAAGCTCAAAATCTGGATCAGCAGTGAAAGAAGATCCAACTCTAATATGCCCAAAATCAGAGCTGGAGCAAAGGAAAGAAGTGACTCAAATATGCTCAAAACCTGAGTCACAAGAAAGAAAGAAGGATGTTTCACAATTGCAGAGTTCCATGCCTTCTCAGTTTTGTCTTCTTCAAGTTTCTGCCCGGCAAGTCAGACAGTCTAATCCTGGCTTGGCTGTGTTTAAATTTCCTGTCTTAGAATGTAGGTGAAGAAACCTGTTGGACAGTTTAATCCCAACAGGTAGTAGATTAGGTAGAGAAATAGATGAGGCCAACAGTCTAATCTGGCCTCATGGAGCAATAAGGGTAGAATTAGAATAGGTTTGTTTTGTTTTGCAAAATAAAATGTAAAGGGTCTGCTAGTTCAAATGCACCCAAGGGAAAATTGTTAGAGCTCTAGTTTGGGTAGGTAGATTGGTTGGGAAAATGTTTCTGCTGATTTGTGTATCTAATATATTGTGGCAGCTAATCTAAAGAAAGAAGAAAGATGGCTTATAGCAGCAGGCATCTGGCCTACACCAAGAGATCAATTCCTGAATTCTTGACTCCTTCAAGAAGAAGCCATCCCCATGTGGAGCCACTGTTAGCCCCCATATGAAATTTTTGACAAGCAAATAGGGGGCTAATTCATTGTTGAGTCTTCAAGGAATGCCTTTCCCCTGAAAACCCATCCTCCTTGAAGTCTCTCAGTTGCTGTGCCTAATACAAATCCACCTCTGCTAGTAAACTGCTAAAAAGGCCCGTCATTCCTTCCTTTACCCCTGCAACATACATCAATTCCCCCTCTTTCCCTTTGTCCAAATTTCGGCTCCTTCATTGGCCCCCTCTTTATCCCCCTCATATCCCTTTCTATCTACTATTCTCACTCCCCCAAAATCCCCCTTACCTTCTTCCCCGCTTGCTGGCCATTTTAACCCTTAGTCCTCTATCGTTACCCTTCCCCAGCCCTCAAATTACATTGAAATGGGCCAAAACCCACTTTCCGACCTTATTATAAGGCCTAGCCCCTTTCCGCCAGCCCCTTTCAAACCACTTCCCACACATGCCCGGCGTTGGGACCAAGCGCTTAAGTCCCAAGCACTAATCGCAATCAGGCAGCTCATATGCACTCCAGCTCAGAAAAGCCTTCTGAAGTTACATGCAATTGGTTTAATAAACAAAGTCCCGCGACTCGTTCTTTACCGTAGATCTATCACAAGATCTGACGGCGGAGCGCTAATCGCAGCCCCCCGCCCGATCGCAATCGCAACATTCACATCGTGCCCTCCGATCAATCACAACCTTGTCTTCCGATCTCCCGATTGAAACCCTCCCGATCGCATCGCAGCCGTCCGTTCTCCCGCGATCCAACGGTCAGCGCTTAATCGCAACAGCCTCTGATCACTGATCGCAAGTCTTCCTGTCTCCGCCCCGATTAAATCCCGGCCCTCGATCTGCCCCGCGATCTGACGGTCCTCCGCTAATCGCAAGCCTTCTGCCCCTTCCTCCGATTGCACTCCCCCGATTACATCCTGACCGTTGATCTGTCCCGCCGATCTAACGGCCAGCGCTTAATCGCAACCCCCGCTCAATCACAATCTCAAACCTTGCGCTCCGTCCTCCGATTGCGATCCGATGATTTAATCCCAGCCGTCCATCCGTTTCACGATCTGACGGCTCAGCGCTAATCGCACCCGCCCCTCCGATTATTGTCCCCACCGTTGATCTGTTGGTTGATCGGACGGTCAGCGCTCAATCGCATCCCGACCTCCGATCGCAATCGCAACCCCTTCCTCCGTCCTCCCGCCTGATTCGTCCGTCCGTTGCCTGCGGATCCACCGCCATCGCTCTCCCTCGTCACCCAACCGAAGACGAGAGTGTCTCCCTTGTGCCGCTTGCCATCGCGATCCTCCGATCGCCGCGCTTCTCGTCCGTCTCCCTCCTCTCTGACCCGAGGGCCGCCAATGGACCGCCCTCCGCCTCCGTTTAGGTCCCACTTCATACATCCATTTCATTGCATGTCAGTGTGTTTCCATACGTATCCACCAAAGTCTAAAGTTTCATATGTTTCATTAAAATTTCATGTTTCATATGTATTCCGCCATGCCCATAAGTCATCCCATGGATCAATCTCCACCGTTGATCTTCGTCTCCAGGCCAGGATCTAACAGTCTGCACTGCATATTCACACCAAACCCTATTATCTGCACATTCCACCACTCCACTGCATTTTCATCATAATAGCTTTGTTTCCGCCACCGCCGCACCACCGTCTCGTTCACCCTGCATTCATCGCTCCGTCCACTGTTTTCTTCATAAGTTCACTGTGTTTCAGAGTTTCTAGAGGATGGGACCGCTGCTGTTCAATGTACTACCTCAATGGTGAGCGGCGCAGTCAGGATCAAATCTAATGAGCCAGTACCATCAGGAAAGTCAAGGAATGGGGCCGTCAGGACTCACATTAATGGAGAGCAGAGTTCAAACGCCGAAATCCATCCGGCGCCATTTAAAGATCGAGCTAACTTGATAGAGGCAGTAATGAAGCAGCAAGGATTTTCAGTACAGAGCAGAGGGATTAATGCGCGTCAACGAAGATCTTGAGCCCTGAAACATAGGTTTAAAGAGGCAAAGCATCATTTTGAAGACCCCGAGGATCGATTCTGGAGATCCTGAACATCAATAAGAGGTAATATCAAGGTTTTCTTATCAGCAGAATGTTTTTCCATAAAGGACAGGTCTCCCATACAGTCTTTATTATGCGTCGTGTCCTTGAAGGAATTTCTAGTTCAAAACGATCTAACATCCATGAGGCAGACCTCTCAGCAAGTTCTTTCATTTTGTTCAAATCACCTGGAGTACTACAGCCAAAAGGTCAAATCATATCCGGAGCAGATCTTTCTTTCACGAGGAAGGTGACAAAGATTAGATATACAGTGCATCAAGCAGAATGGGTCTCGGCCCTACATTCATTATTGTGTTTAAATGTAACATTTAAAATTCACCTACCTCCTCAGTCGGTCCTCTGTGTCTCTTCTGCTATAAAGCACAGAAGGATATCATTGTAATGGTTGTTGTTGCATTATCAGTGAATTGCAAGCATTTTTGTCCCGAGCCAAGTTTCCTGTGTAATAGTTGTATGACAGACTGAGAAATATGATGTATTCAGGCTGAATGTAAAAGCTTTGGGCAGTGATGTACCTGATTGGTGTTGTGTTTAACATGATAAGCATTTTTCATTGGATCCTGATCTACAGCAGTTGGTGATGTTTTTCTTATCTCTGTGTTTATTTCCATTTCATTTCATGTTCTTCTGACTGACATCTGAACGCATGACATAAGATTTACCCTTGTTAGGTACCTTATGTCCCAGCTCTCTCAGTCTTTAATGTTTTCTGCTCATATATGTATCTGAATATTGTTTTTAATTGACTAAACTAGTGTAGTGGATGATTATTTCCTGCTCTCTGATGTGCAATTTGATAGAATCAGTGTTCAGGTGTCTTTGTTAAGATTTAATTGAAAGAGGTTAGGAACATTGGGAGGTGTAAAGCCTGTCGCTACCTCTTCATAACCTGCCCTTCCATACAAACCTTTTCAAGACCCCTTGTGTTGCCTATGGTTTTGTCCAAGCAGGCCTGGAGTTAAATGACCTCTGGCCTGATCTATAGACGGAATCAGATGGTTTTCCATCCTTCATTCTCATTCCTTAGTGTTCCATCCCACCAATCAGTATTTGAGATCCAAATGCTCTAGCTGACTAGCCCAACTGAAGCTTACACATTGAACATAAGTAAATCCTTTCTTGACTCCATTGCCCAATGGCCTTGAGGTTCCCTGAGTTATCTATCCTTGCCTAGCTTCCTTCTTTACCCATCCTTGTCTTATGATGAAACCTTCCTTCCTGATTCTCAACAACCAAAATCAAACAATCAAACAAACAACCTTGAGCCTATAACTAGCCTAAAATCACAATTGAGAACTTCAAAGACATATATCCTTTGATAATCATAGAGAGATCCCTCTTTGGACCTAGGAGGGCTAGATCCTAAGGTCTGAAAGTGGTTCTATGTTGTCTCATCTTTTGGTCTCTGTCAACCTGGCCAAAACATGGGAACACCAACACCCTCATCAAAATGATTGTCTTACACCAATTAGAGCAACAAGGAATCCGATGGGAAGTTTTCATTGCCCATGGTGTTTTCAAAAATCCACAACCTCTTCCTTTCCAAAGTTCACCCTCATCATCCCATCCACCTTCCTACACTCCTCCATCACCATCCACTAACCATGATTCATCCCCTTCACATGAATCCTCTCCCCAAACAAACCTCCCTCTTTCACCTTCTCCTAAAAAATATAAACATGAAGAAAGCAGTGACAAAGAGGAAGAAAACAGTGACCAAGATGAACATGATAGTCAAGAAGAAAATGACATTCAAGAGGAAGAAAAAAATAATGAGGGAGAGGGATATGAAATTGAAGAGAGTGATGAGGAAGAATACAAAGAAGAAAGTGTTGATGAAGAAGAAAGTAGTGACAAAGGCATTGAACCAAAAAGTGAACTAGAAGGCAAAGGTAGTGAGCTAGATGAAGATGAGGAAATCAATGACAGCCAAAGGGCAGAGGCATATTTTGATGAACCAAATAAGGAAGGTAAAGAAGAAAACTGTGAGCACAATAACAATGATAAAAGGAGCAATGACAAAGATGAAAATAGTAGTCAAGAAGAGACAGGGTTTGAAGAAAATTGCAGTGGGAAAAACAGTGAATACAATGGGAAAATCAGTGTGGGTATAGACACACATAATGAGGAAGAGAGTGACAGTCAAATTGAAGGAGAAAATAATGAAGATGCCTCTGATAGTGATCCCACAGAAAATGCAAGCAATAATACAGAGAATAAAGATGCAGAGACAGAGGCAGAGTTTGAAAGTGAAGACAGTAGGCCAAATAATGAAGACATTGGGAAAAATAATGAAGGGGATAATGAAAGTCATAATGAAGAAAGCCTAATGATTGATAGCCCTAAAAAAAGTGATAGAAGTGATCCCATGACATCAAA
>CM076573.1:370830524-370908544 GCA_034641835.2 Pinus albicaulis | reverse complement strand
TTATTGATCCTCCTTTACAGTTTTATTCATGAAACAAAATATTGAGACAAAATTGTATATTCCCATTAGCTTGGGCTAATTGGGAATATTACAGTCCTCCCCTGAAAAATGTTGCTTGTCCTCAAGCAACTCATAGGGTGAGTGCTGCAACACTTCCCTTTCTTCATTGGTGACACCATCAAAGATCAATATTTCATCATGAGCCAAGCGTTCACCAATCCAAGCCTCCATGAACTATTCCTCCAAAATCATCATGAGATGTACAAAATCCATCCCAAAAGGAGTCAAGAACTCAACAGAAAAAAACATGGTTGGTCCAATACTCTCTCTAAAGCATGTAGCATAAGGTGCATAGAGAGTTTCCATCCCATGTGGTACATAAAAACTTCCCATCCTCTCTCCATACAATCCCATGAAAAGTACAACTATATCATCCAAGTATGGAAGCATAATTACATACATACAAATAGAAATTTGAGCATGAGGAGGTGGGTCAAAGTTCCACATAAGGTGCCAACACAGTGCATCTCCTACCTGCATTAGTTCAAGGTATGGTAAGTGGCTTCCCCACTTACTTGCTGCACAAGTTATCTCAATATGGCTGAAATTGTGAGATATGTTTGGTGCCTTTGAGAAGCACCCATCATGAAAAGGAATCTCCCTTTGCATAGTAGGGGAGTGGCCAAGTTCAGAAATTGCAGTGGCTCAAAGTTTTCCATGGGATTTACATGATACAACACTCCTCTTTGGAGTCATGGCCTACAACAACATGGTGAATGAATGTATCAAATCAGAAAATGAAGCTTGCATTACATGATTAGATTTTTCAACATCAATGTTTCTTCTATACATGGAATTGTGCACAAATTTTTCTCCCTTTTCAAGAGAAGGAAGAAATAATTGAAATGAATTTTGCATAGAGTCATTTGGCTTCCCCAAATCCAAATAGCTCTTGCATTCTAGAAAATTATGATGTAGCTCTCCTTCAAATCCTTCCCATTCAAAACATCTCATGATAGTGTTGTAGATCTTCATAGAATAGGTAGGGCTGAAACAGAACTCCTTAAGGGCCCTTTGTAGCATCCTCTCCTTAATCTTGGAGGCTCTAGGCAAGAAGATCCTATCATGATAATAAATGACTCCCTCATGGATTAGATAGCCCTCTTCATGCACCTAGTCATCAAGCATCATACAAGTATAAAGATCTTTGGAATAATCCACCAACAGCTGGGATTTCCAATATAGATCTGCACTCCCCAACAAGGACAACGTTGATGATGCATCAATAGGATTGCCTGCCATGTTGCTGATCTCTTATTTGAAATTTCTTATGCCAAAGGTACAAGTAGGAAGGACATACCTTCCCTTTTCCTCCTCCAACAACGCAGAATCAGAAATGAAGGATGGTGAGGATGATGAGAGAGGAAAATCTCCCTCCTTCTTGTGCTTGCTCAAGCCTTCCAATGCTGTAGCTGTGTCTCCTAATGCTCCCTTACCTCCTGGATCTGATTTTGGAGCATCAAGTAGTGAGATATCTCCCACTAAAACTGAATTTGGTGGCCTCCCTGGTGGTTTTCCACTAGATGAGAGTGTCCCTTGCAAGAATCTCATGAACATGAGAGAAGGGACAGTGAGGTCCTTGCTTCCACTTTGCAAATACATCTCTGTTTTCTGTGTGGAAGTGTTAGGTGAGGGGTAATAATGCATGCCTCTGATCATTTGAGGTGTACCACTCTTCTTGTCCACCCATTCCATTTGCAAAGCCTCCCAATCAGTGGTGACTTTCCCCAATGTAATTATCCATTGAACACCCAAAATAAAATTGGTATCTGGTATGTCAACTACAAATAAGTGATCCACCAAAGTGTAGGATCCCATGGTGACTGAAAGTGATGGGACATAATGCATGCATTGCATTGTTCTATTTCCTGGGACTAGAACAGAAAATCCCTCAAAGGTGTCAGTGGGAATGGCCCTCCTTTGCACAAGATGAGCATCAATAAAGTTGTGGGTGGCCCCACTGTCAATAAGAATAGATACCCTCTGATTCATGATTGAACCATGAAGTCTTAGGGTCAAGTACTTAGTTACTCCCCTCAAAGATGCAAGAGTTCCTCCAATAGGAGAAAAATCTCCACTCCCATCTCCCGATGGTGATGGATCTCCCTCAACATTGTCAGCACTGTGACCTCTCCTTAGTTCATCATCTTCTTCTTCCTCCTCAACATCTGAGAAGACTTATATGTAGTGTGCTTTCCCAACAGCACATCTATGTCCCAGTGCCCATGATTCTTGGCAAGTGAAACATAGCCTCTTCTTCCTTAGCTCCCTCCAGACTTCAATATCAAGAGGCTTCTTGAATAAGCTCTCCTTGGAAGGAGCAAATTTCTCTTCCTGCCCTTTAGAAAGGTAAGAGGGCTTGTTCTGAAAGGTTGCCTTTGCTTTTGGCAAGGAATCTTGAAGGTCTCTAGCCCTCTCAATGGCATCATGCAATGTGATGGGCTTGGTAGATTTAACCAACCCATGCAAAGGTTAATCCAAGCCATCGATGAACATGTACACCCTCCTTGTTGCAGATAGATAAGGAACCATAATAGATAATCTTAGAAACTCAGATATGTAAGATTCTACATTACCTGACTACTTCAACTTTGCAAGGCTCATGAAAGGTGCTTCTGGATCCTTTCTATCAAACCTCTCCACCATTATTCTAGTAATTTCAGAATAGGCAGTCACATTGGCATGGCCCAATGTAGACAACCCATGGAACCACCAGTTGTGTGCTTCACCTTCAAGTGCAGCGCTACAATCTTGATAGCTTCCATCTGAGGGACTTTGTTCAATTGAAAATAGATATCAAACTTTTCTACCCATGCCTTGGCAGAACTAATGGATGACCCATCAAACTTGGGTAAAAAGAATCTTCCCATAGAGTGATGTCGATCATGATTCTAAGTGAATCCACCATCTCTATACTGATGCCTTGGTCTTCTTTTGTCCTTGAGGTGAAAAAACTATTGAAAACTCAGGTGGTCCTTGAATCTCTAATTCTGTGACTCATACTCTTCAAAATATTCTTCAAGGGATGCTTGTTCATGAGGCCCTTCATTCTCCACAGTCAAGAAAGCAGGCATAGTGGAACTTTGTGGAGCTTGTGGTTGGTTCACTAGTTGATCATTCCAGTGGTGAGACATGTCATAGCTTTCACCGGGATGAAACCTCCTAGGAGACTCCTTCAGCCTGTTTGTCCTTGAGGTGACAAAACTCTTGAAAACTCACTTTGTCCTTGAATCTCTAATTCTGGGACTCATATTCTTCAAAATAGTCTTCAAGGGATGCTTGATCATGAGGTCCTTCATTCTCCACAGCCAAGAAAGTAGGCATAGTAGAGTGTTGTGGAGCTTGTGGCTGGTTCAATGGTTGATCATTCCAGTGGTGAGACATGCCGGAGCTTTCACCTGGATGAAACCTCCTAAGAGACTCCTTGAGCCTGTCTATTCTCATCTCTTTGATCTCTTTAGCAATATATTGCATGGCTACCAAAAGAGTTCTTGCAAACTCTTCTCCTTCTTTATCACTTCTAGTTTCAGGGGCTTTACCCTTGTCTTGATTATCATTGGTGTAATCAAATTTCTTTTGGATTCTATTCTGATACCTCTTTTCTCTGTCAGTAAGAGGCTCATATTCTTTTGAGGTCATATTGGCTTTGGCTCTTCAATGAAAGCACAGGCTGTGCCAAGAAAGGAGCTCTGATACCACTGTAATATCCCAAAATGGGAATGCACAGAAAAGCCTATTGAAATAATGCACTCCTTAGAAATCTGTGCACTGAAATGAGTTTGAAGCTTTTGGATCCCTTAGATCAGTGGATCTAGTGTCTATATCCAAAAGGAGAGTAAAAACAAATCAAAATAAGTGAGGTAAACAAACCTCCCACCACCTAGTATAGCTGGAAAACACCCAAAGAGAAGAGCAACAGCTATATGCAACAAACTGCTTTAGAAATAATGCAGTTTTGAGAGAATGAGTAGGAGACCAATAAGAGGGATCAAATTTTATATATATAGCAATAAATCAGATCCATAATGATTCCCCTACAGTATACAACAAAATGTAGAAGACAAAATAGAAGAAACTCCTCAAGAAAGAGGGCTGCAACACATGTATTGATTGCAAAATAGCTTGACAGCATTATTTATAAGAGCTGCAGCAGCTGTATATTACACTCTATATCTAGAGCAGATATGTGTACAAAATATCATATCTATTTCATATCTGTACACTAGAAAATTTCCTTTACAAGATCCCCTTGGGGTTTTGATCAAATCATGCAACACAGAGAGTAGATTGGAGACCTAAAGTAGCAGATCTGCAGTATTATTCATAAATTTCTGAAGATTTTTACAATAGAATCAGATCAGATCTGTACAAAACATGGATCAGTAATCTAATCCATGGATCACCATAGTGAAGGGCAAAGCCCCAGCACCAGAGATCTCTCCTCAAAAAGTGGGTCAAAACACCCTACAACTTCCTTCTTGCAAATAACGCAATCCTGGAAGGGAAATTGTGCTATAGGTTGAAGCACTAGGTTGGCCTGATGCCAAGATCTGAAATATCAGCTCCAAAGGTTTAGAACTCTCTTTCTCATGTGATAGAAGAATTTCCCAGTGAAAAGAGGCCCTGAAATTGTCTAGATATGAGCAAATCTAGCCTCCACTTGTTGCAGCTTGCAAGGACAACCATGGTTTCAGGGTGTACAAATAGGTCAATGAACTCATTGTAAGAATAAGGGGAATCAGGGGAATTACGAGTGATTGCAGACCAAAAGATTACAGACCTAGGATTTCCTTTGGCATCAAGTTTCATGACATGGAAAGGGAAACTCTCAGATTGATAGTAAAGCATGAGATGGTATATAACAGAGGAATATTTGAACACTCTTTCATTTTCTAATCTCATGAACTGATCATGGATTTTATCAGCAATGTAGGAAGCAAAGTCATACTTGACAGTAGGGGGCTGTCCAGGGGTAAAAATTGACAACAATACTAGGGTTAATTGATCAACATATTCACTAGTATTGAAACCCATTATAGAGGATACCATATTCAAAATAAGCCTGCCCACATCAGTGAAAAAGGTATAACCATAAGGGGGGGGCCTTTTGGCTGATGTTTTGGTAACATGAAGGTTTGGTAGAGGCGATTTAACTCTTCTTGGGATAAATTGGCTGATTTCTCAAGTAAATCTCCCATGGAAAGGGGAGTCAGGTCTTGACCAGGTTGGAACTGTAACATTTCGTTGATAGACTAAGCAGTTATTGGGAAAAGGACGGTTTGACTCGGGGACAAAACTGCTCGTTGATTGGGATCATAATTTTCATGGCAGTAATGGATTATCTCAGGAAAAATTTGGACTGAGGGGAGAAGATACATGGGAAGATTGGATTCCCATAGTCCAAAAATGTTAGAGCCGTTCAGGTAGTTGTCTCTGCAATGGCAAAAAATTCGAAGAGGATTTTCGCTGAGGACAAGATCTTTAATTTGGAAATCCCTATCTGCTAAAGTCAGATAGTCTAAATCTCTATGAGGGGCATTCAGGGGTGCGACATTCAAAGCCACTGGAATTTCCATTTCTGGTTCTTGTGGATTCAGAAATGAATTCGGGTTTTGATGAAAAATGGGCACAATCACAGGTTTGGGAATGCAATTGCAATTTTGGGATTTGAAGAATGAAATGAAGACCAGTCTTAAACCCTGTTTCAGTTTTTAGTGTGGAAGTAAAACAAAAACCAGGATTTTGCAGAGTTCAACGGGAATTTAGGTAAATACCTGTTTTTCGGGGAATGAACAGTGATTACAATAGGTGTTGACTATGGCAGATGAATTCTGGAATACTCGACTGCAATTTTCCTCAGCAACGTGGTGGTTGGCAACTTCGACAGTTGATTTTGGAATTTGTTGCATGGAACGCTGGTCACTACACAAGATATTGAAAATGACGTGGGTACATTTGTTTTATTTGCAAATTCAAAGGTTGGCGGGTTTTTTATTTTTTTAATGGATGATGTCAGCAATTACGGTGGCTTTGTCACGAGAGGCAAGTGGTAAGTGGTATTCATCGCACAGCTTTTGGGGAAGGGCGGTTTTCAGCGGAGGGCGAGCGATTCCATATGATAGATGACACGTGGCGCGACACTGTTCAGAAAAACCACTTGGCCATCGCGCGTTATCGTTCGGACGTGGATGCGCAGCAATATGGAAAATAACAGTTGATCGCAGATTGGTTGATCAAACGGCGGTCGGGTTGGCAAGATAGTAGAGAGATAACAGGGCGGTCCCAATGTAATTTATTATGAAATAATCGCATCGGGGGCGATTTGATTGGTGGATTAGGTTATTAATTAACCATGAGGGTTAATTAATCCCTTTATACAGTGGAGTGTCGGGTTTATTTATTAATTGGAAATTCAACCAATTAATCATAATTAATACTTATATGGTTATTTTTCAACCAAAGGGGCGGGATATATAGTATATGGGAATTTTTTATATTTAAATTAATACGGGGAAAGGGGGAATTTTCATAGGGATTTAAATAATAAATTAGAAATTAATATGGAAAATGAATAGAAGCGCTAAGTGTAAAACATCAAGGTAATGTATTTAACTTATGCTTTTATGAATAACGTTTTTATGAAATATTACATAATTTTCCTAAGTAAAATGGGATTTTACTTAGGAAAATATTTTTTAGAAGTGAATGAATGTCATGATGAATGGTTTTAAGTACTTAGGTTTTTCCAATTATTGGGCCGAGGGTCCGGTCCCTCCAAAAGTCAAGGAAATGCCTTGAGCCCCTCTAATTTTCAAATGCCTTAGTACTTAGGGGAAATTAGTGAAACTTTTAGGGAAAGATGAGAAGGGAAGTTAATAATTTTGACTTTGCTTTGCTTGAAATTCTTTCAGTGTAGTGTCTGCCTTTGCACTTGTGACGAAAGTAAAGATTAACACATTTAGAGTCATTATCCATCACATGTAATTCTGCAACATCGTCTACCTACCCTACCTACTTTACCCTACCATTTTTTCTTCTTTATTAGGGTGCACTTAGACTGGCAAACCCTTATCACACTTTTTCTTTTACATGTGGAAATCTATCTAATTCTAACCTTATTACATCCAAGGGCTCAGATTAAACTATTGAGCTCATTTTATTTACTCTACCTATCTACTTATCTTCCAAGATTAAACAGTTTGGTCAGATTTTATTCTCTATCTCTAAAACATAAAATTGAAAGATGAACTAGCCAAGCTTAAATTGTTTGACTGTTCATAAATTGTGGCATAAGATACAAGTTGCACACAATTTGTTCATTACATAAGAGAAAAAGTAGTGGCATTTAAACTAGCACACTTTCCTTGGCCTTTCTTTTGGTGGGGTTCATTTTCTTTTACATTTTTGGCCATTTTTATTTTATCACCCTTTGATTTATTTTTTTAGGGTATACCCTCTTTACATTTTTTAAATTATTTAATTTTTTAATTTTTTGACAATATGGAAAACCTTTGTAACAAGAAAAGGTATGAACATATTACATAGCCCATCAAGTCAATCATGATATATGACACCTATTGGTATAGGAGTCTATCAGGTCACGCCACCCATACCTATCCTGAGTTGCCCCGCATCAGGCCCATGGTTAAAGTCGCATTCCATAAGTCTACGATCCTTGAAGCTCCTACTTCTTCCTCGAATGCAGCCAAGAACACCAAGATTATTCACACCAACTAACCTTTTGCTTTGTGTGATCTCCATGGCCATTACTCTCATCATTTTCCCCACCTTATGCATTACCGCGTCTCTTTAGAGGTAGTTCAGAAGTATGAGGTTGAACATAATCAATCCACCTCTCTGATACTTGCGTAGTATATTGTGGGCCAACCTGAGGATTTACCTGCTCCCATTGACATTCCCCCTCCCAATGTCGAGATGATAGAGCCTGTGGCGACTATCCTCTACCTGTCATCATCCATGAGACCCTCGGTGGAAGCTCCCTCTGAATCTTCCCTTGTTGTTTTGCTCGACCTTCCTTTAGCGATTACCCTGGGCTCAACATCACTAGATCCCTTATTTGCTTATTCTTCTATCATCCCCTATGACGATTCACATGTGAACCTCTCTTCTCATGATGATGATTCAGGTAGCTTCGTCATGTCATGTGGTCTCCCTTACTCCCGTCACTCCATCTTCTATGATGAGGATGACATCATGGAAGCCGTGTCCACCCCTAACTTCATCTTTCCCGCCCATAAGCAGGATGGCACCATTTGTGTCTATGGTGACTTTCACGACCTGAGCATAAGCTACACCTCCGGTAGCTCTCACACCCCACCTACTCGTCGGCGGGTTAGTAGTAGACATCGTACCTAGATCACTCCCTTTCGTAGTGTTTGTTCGGTCTCTACTTTGCGCTCAGGTTGCCAGCATTGTTCATCATCCTCCCATTTTATGTCTTGTGGCACTTTTCAGATAGACCTCCCATCCACACCTTATATTGGTCATGCTGATGGTGCAAGTCGCTACTTCCGTAATCTAGCCTTAGCAGGTTGGGCCAACTTTACCCCCTTGCATTCACTTGTTCACTCGAATGGTGTATGCATTGGTACTGCTACCAATAATTAGCCGAATATGATGCAGTGCGAGGTTTACTAGCTGATGCCCTTTCCCATCGCATCCTCCACCTTCATGTTCATTTATATTCCCTGATTCTTGTCATGCAATTGAATGGTGTCTATCATGTGCATAATCCTATCCTTTTTAGAAGATATTTACGAGTGAAGCTTTTGATGCGTGAATTTGAAATCATTACATTTAGTCATGTACCGAGAGCACAAAATCACTATGTAGATAACGTTGCAAACGATATTCTAGATTGTAATTCAGCACACGCATTTAACACAAGATAATAACATAACATAAACCATCAAAATTATGCATATCTATAATATGTGTCTCAGAATATGTTTTAGAGTCCATCAACTCTGATACATATGACATGCCCATAGCATGTTACAAAAATAGGGGGCACCACCTGCCCCTACACCTAATCACTATCTGGAGGATCCCGAGCCAATGGCTCTACTCCTGCAGCTCGTAGATCGCACATACATGTTCAGCCTTCGGCATGCGACGCATGACCCCTCGCCACTCCGAGGGTAGACCAATACATGGATCTATGTACTGGTCATCCAAGTCTTTCCAGGTGCGCTCTAAAACACCAGTAAGAAGCCTCTCACATCTACAATGAATGTCCTCTAGGAGGGCCGCTGCATCCTCATTTTGTGGTGCTCTCAATCCACTAGGTCCTGTAGTCCCTGATACTACAGGCCATTCCATATACCCGACCGGTTTTACCGGTGCTGTACCTTCATACCAAAAGTGAAAGAATTAGTACCACATACAATATTCTAGAACTGTACATGCACATAAAAGATTAGCATTTTGTCACTTACCATCGGGCCCCCATATTCGACAAGGTGGCAGTGGTAGATTTGGGTCCCCACAATAACTCATCCCACTATAGGGATATTCGTCTATATACAGTGGCATCTGATCCCAATGAGCAAAGAACTTAGGTCGGAACACCCTTCCGACCACCCCACCTCCTCCTCCGCATAGTAGTCGCCCCCACCGGTGCATCCTAGGCTCTCTCAGACGCCCATCTTGGAGCTGTATGTGAGGTCGAAGTGTCGGGATATTCTCAAAGAAGAATGAGCACAAAACTGTATCATAGGCACAATCATGGTTCACTTTTCGCTTGCATAGAAAAAAATGTCATTTCAATGAGGACAGCATCATCTGAGCCCACCCATAGTAGGTCCCACTCAAAACACTCTCCACAAGCATCATCTACCCTCCAGTGATGTGGTGGAGTGCTTGGTTTCCCAGGATCTGTAGCACTGTTCCGGCCACAGCATGGGTCTCTAACCTCTCCAGATCCCCGATGGGTATCCGAGTCCCTTTGACATGGAGACCTGGTCGACAATGGCACTCTACAAAATCTATGATGTTCCACCCTCGCGGTAACACTCGCTGAGTATTCCCTACTATCCCAAGTGGTGGGAGACCAGTCAGAAAATATATATCCTGGACCATCAACTCGATCCAGTGCCCCTACACTATAAAGACCTCATGGTCTAGATCCCAATAGCTGACAATCTGTAATCTTCCCAAATTTTAGCCTCAAGCTAAAAGGAACATTATAGTTGGCATTAGATGAATAAAATGGGTAGGGAGGCCCATTAACCTCTTTAGAAGGAAAAAATAACATCCCTCATGTGAAAAGGGGGGAGAATAAGCAGTTGGCTTGAGCACCTATGGGTGTGAACAGGATTGGATCATGTTGATCTAGTCACCTTTGACAAAGTCCACATGCATTGTTTAGATACATTGTATCTCCATGATGGACTGCGCAGTTTTAATGGAGGACAACTTGCATGAGTTGGAAGGCACATGTGTATGGGACCCAATGTGGAGAGGAGCACTTGATATATATGGAGAGGATTACAGCCATTGTATTCATGCTTGGATTATTATTTGCTTTGGTTTGTTGAGACTTTGCTTCCTCTTGCTGTTTAGAACGGTTGCAGTGTTGTTTAGCACAAGGGTGTTCTCGGTCGGGAATCCCTACCTCATCCTCAGGGAAGGAGAGGTTCTTGAGCTAAATTTCCTCATTTTGGAATTTTTGTCAATATACCTCCTTCAGCAACAAAGCAATTTCTGTTTAGAGTTGGATTGTGTTGCAGGGTGCAGCAAAGGAGGATCTCTTAGAGTCATTTCCGGGCTTGTTTTTCAGTGGAGAGTTTGTCTATCCATTGGAGGATTAGTAAGAAGCACTCCCGAGCATATTTTCATATCTTTGGCATCAGGCTAACCATCTACCATCCCTCACAGCGCAGTTCCAGACCATGACTGCGTTATTTTAGTGAGTTGTTGCAGTGGGTAACCCAAAAATGGCCGAAAATCCAAAGTTAAGATTTGGCCAAACCATTTTTTGGTTTTTCTGGGTTTTTTTAGTAGAATCCGTGGTTAAAATCCCGGATCATTCTGAGCATGCTAACAGCCTTCTGCACTTGGTTCTTTGCCTCAGAAGTGGTCGTTTCCAGTAGCAGCAGCAGTAGCAGTGCACATTTCTAGTGCTTGGTTCTTTGGTGTATTTCAGCGATCTTGTGGCTTGAGTACATTCCTTTTGGAGCACTGTATTTTATTATTTTCTGGGAATTTTTTTTGTTTCCTTCAGCCATATTTCATGTATATACATTTGCAGTAGCAGCTACACTAATATAGATTGCGCAGTCACTGCTCTCCGGCATTCTATATAGTTGCAACATCTCATGTATCTATTGCTTTGATCATTGGAGACTTGTTCTTATGGCTTGAGTGGCATGTCCCTCATGATATTTTGTACGTTGTTGCTGATCCATTAATAGAATGATGGCTGAATATTGTTATCTCTCATGACATGATCATATTTTTTGTGTTTACAATATTATATTCATGTATTGTTGTAGCTCCACTTTTGGAATATCTTAAGATATTCCCGATAGTGTAGATTTTTCCTATTTTGGAATATTACACAATCCATGCCAATAAGGGCTCTCCAGCTCTCATCAGAGGGTTCTCCAAAAAATTTAGAACCCCAAACCTGGCCAATGCACTACGAACACTGTGATCCTCCTGGATCTCTGACCGTTAGGTGCCCAGGTCCCTCTCTCTCCAGTTGATCTGTAATTCTTCCATATCTACACAAAACCATCATATTTGTTAGTGTATAGATAGGAAAGACTGTATCCCAACATAAAAATTTAGTGCTTAGCCAGAAAAAAGCACTGAAAAACCCCTCCGTGACAGGTCACACATTTTTCCCCAAAAAGTGTGACCCGACTGTGAAGAGGAGCAGGGGTATGTTCCTGAGCCCTGGGAACCTAATCTGAACTTTCAATCCAATGAAAAGAAAGAGTAGGGTTAGGCCTCTTACCTGCAACTGACATATCTCAATTCTAATGTCAGTTTTTCCTCTATGATCGCTGCAAGATTTAGGGCCTTCTCTCCTCTCTACATTCACCACAGCTCCACATGAAAATGAGTGAATTTGGAGGAAAAATGCCTTATTAAAAGAGAAACCCCTGATTTTTCTTTCGCCTGTTGTGGCCAAACCGTAGCTCAGTTTAACAAACCGTCTATACCATTGGAAAGCTCTCACTGAGCCCTCAAATGTGAATCTATTAGTTTTTAGTGATTTGATACTTCATCGAGACACATTTTACCCAAGAAGCGTCACTTCAGCCCTCCTTGAAATCTAATTTCTTCACTTGCAACAATTGTACTAGGGGCACCACTTTTCCTACATACTTTTCCACGCTCGTGTCAATTTTCATCATGAGTTACCATATTGTACTCATGTTTTTATGGTTCTGAATTGGACCTTTACTGTGTAGCAGCACCATTGATTCGCGCTTGTTTAGAGCATCCAAGTTGATCCATTGTCGCATTCATGGAGTCTATCCCGAGTCCCTCTGTATCTCGCTATAGTCCCCAATCCTTCATTGCTTGGTTCCTCTCTCTTGTCGCACATTATGGCCTCTAGTCCCATTGTCCCCTATCCCTCATGATATTGTGCCAGTCGTTGCCAGGTCATCCATGCCCTTTATTCTCTAACAAGGGAATTCGTCCATCCACTACTCAGCCCCCCCCCCCCCCCCATTTCATCAGCCCTGGTGTCTGTCTGTCAGTCGCTCTATTATTTTCTCCCATTCCATATTTGAGGACCCCTTATTGCCTCAACTATGGCAGACCTCCTTCTGTCGACATCAGATCATTTATTCTAGAAGACAGGTCTAGAGGGCGGTGTACCTTGGTTCCAGCTTCCACTCTTTTTCGGTGCCTCGGATCAAGTAGAGGGACTCCTTATAGCCCTTTGACTTTATTTTTTCTCAGCTCCACCTCCTTTCAGCATGATCGAGATCCGTATACTTGATGGTTCAGTGATGCAGTAGATTGGACCGGTGATTCCCGGGTGTGTGTGAGATGTCTCAACCCTCATGAGGGGGTCGCCCTACAGTTAGCCCCCCACATGCCCAGATAACCTCTACATTTCATCCTTTGATGCAGCTCCATAGATTTGATGATGTCGGCCTCAGCAGCTTGTAGCGCCTCTTTGATTGCATGTATCAGTTAGATTTTCAGAGCCCTTTCCTGTTTATAGGGGAATTTGGGTTGTATTTTGTATCTCAAGTACTCAGACATTATTTTGGGTTGTATTTTGTATCTCAAGTACTCAGACATTATTGTAAAATTCCTGGCTGTTATCCTAGGCACATTATGTATGTGGGATTCATTATCATGTTATTTATCTAGATCATGTTTATGCCAGCATGTACTATATTGTTCAACCCCTTGTTTACTGGATGCCTTATTCTCTTTACTTTGTCTCGGCGGGCATAGGTATGCCTCCCCCGCTGCCTAGAGCACGGGTACTGACTCATAAAAGAGACTTGTCACACCTGTAAGTCTCGCCTCCTCAGGGTCTAGTCCTTTCATCACTTTGTTCTACCTTATACTTCTCTCTCTCTGACTCCCCCTTCGATGTCTAGTGATTGAGTTCTTACAACGTACTTTGGTCATATGATTAGCTCCTAACACTCGAACGCTGGGGGGAAATCAGTTACACCATTTTTTTGTCATCTAACCTATTATTATTAGATGGACCCAAGTACACCATGTAAGACCAATTTTACCCTAAGTAAAATGTCTTTCACTACGAAAATAACTTAGTAAACCACCTTTATTAAGTTGTTTATGGTCTAAACAGGAAACCCCATGAGGAAATATTAAATAAATCTACATTTGTTTGATTTTCCTCAAGGAATAATTAGTTAAACAATAGTTTAATTAATATTCCTGGTTATATTTAACCCAAGACAAGGAAATTAATTAGATAAATCACTATTTATCTTATTATTTTCTAAGAATAATTTTTTAAATCTTATTTAAATAATATTCTTTGTTAAATATGACTAATTCACCCTTAAATGATTAAATAAATCATTATTTATTTGATTATTACTCAACCACATCCTTAAAATGATAAATAAATCATTTATTTATTTATTATTTACAAATAAAGGGATTTGACCCAAGTCAAATTCCTTTTCCCTCCAATAAATATAATAAAATATTCCATAAAATTTGGATCTTGATTTGGTTAATAATATTTTAACTATGCACCAATATCTAGACTAACTCAATATTTTGTTATAAATAGAAGGGTTTTCCAATTCATTTACCACCTTTTGTTGCCTAAAGATCACTCTGGATTTATACTTTTGGTCTGACTTTGATCCACCATCATAGTCATATTTTGCTACCATTTTTGTCTGGGTTTTCTACACCATCAAGAGAGAAGGATTTTAGATCTGAAGTGCTGAGGACTTACAAGAACCCATCCCATTTAGGAGAACTGGTAACACCATTCTATGTTTTCCTCCCAGGTGCCATTAGTACAAAATTCATTTAACATATTCTTGTCTTGTCTATTGGATGCATGGAGTAGATCTTGTTTCTCTACTGCTTAATGTCTTTTGATGCATAGATCTAGATTTTTGCAGCATTTATCTTGATCACCTAACTGCATATCTAAAGATATTGGCAACCATCTTTATTGTTAGGGTTGTTTGTTATGCACAGCTAAAGTGGTATTTTTTCGTATGCTTAGAATTAAGATTCATACTAACAATTGGACATGATCTTGAGGAAACTACTGCACCATCATGGAGATCAACAGCACTGTCATTGAGCAGCAGTGATGATTTGGGGGCCCAACCATTGTTAGAGAATTCCAATGACCTTCCCATATGTATAATAAAGGATAAGAAGATAGATGATGGAGGACATCTTATGATGGATAACATCTCTCATGTTTGTATTGGATACTTCTTAATGAGCCCTACACATCATGATGGGAAGTTTTTTCCTACCACCTATTTGGATCCTTATGGGATCAACTTGGTCATTGAGGAGATTGCATTTCAACATCCATGAAATGAAAAGACAGAAATCTGATTTGGGAGGATGGTATTCTCCATTGGAGGAATGCCACTTTTGGACATGATTATAAACACTCACCATGGGTTGGATGGATGATGTTGATGAGCAAGAGGTTGAGAAACCACTTGTAGATCTATGAAATTGGACAGAAGGATGCAAGACTATGTTGGTTACTCTTGAAAGAGTTTGGTCATCCTATGACACATTCTATTTCAAAGAGTAGGATGGTGGATGGAATTTGGCATGGCACTTACATCATATGGAAGCAAGAATTTTGGGTGTATTGGAGTGATGTGATATCTTTCATATCAACTCCCATGTTATTGCTCCATGGCTTATATGATGATGGTGAGGGGAGGAAACTAGAGTTGTTATTTCTTTGGTTGTTATTGAGAGAGTATGGGTTAATCTTATCCCATACTTTGCATGATGTTGCAAGAGTAGGAGATGGCACTTTCATGGTGCAAAGGAGCTACTCTTTAACCTTGGAAGATGAGGAGGTGCTTCCACTTTGGGAAGGATATCTCACATATAGCAGAATTATGGTTGATGATGACTTTGGCATGTGTGATGTCAAAGGATGGAGCTATCAGATGACAGGAGCCTTATTACAAAGGCCAACAACGATGTCACTTGGGAGCTTGGGTTTTTTGATGGTGTGTTCCCAGGATCACTTCACATATGGTGCACTTGGGAGGCATGTAGGAGATGAGAGTGATGGAGTAGTGGATGGAGACATCTATTACCATGATATGATATTCTTGACTTGGATTTTCAAGCATAAGAAGAGAGATCTACATGCATCACTTGTGGGCTTTCTTTCCATGCACCTTGATGCATATCATTTCTTACTAGAGGAGTTCACTTGGGAGGGCATCCAACAGGATGTATATCAGCATATAAGGAGATGCATAGCCTGGATGATGATGGAGAGGTTTTCACAACCACTTCCCTACTCATTGAGAGTGAGGGAGAACTTTCAATTGAGCCATTTCAAGTCAATGACCAAAGTACATGATAAGGGAGGTATATTTATGCTTTATGATTTGTACCCTTTTACTTTTCATGAGCAGAATATTGTACCAAGGAGGGTCTTTCCTTCTTGTATATTGTATTATGATGTACTTGAGGCCATTTGCAGCATTGATGTTGGCTATTTTAATTATGGTTTGTTGGGCATGCCACATGAATTTTGGTGTGCACCATTGTCACCAAGTTTTACTTTCATGATCCCATCTTGTAGGATGATTGTGACAGCAAACAAGTGGCTGAAAAGACACTTGTTACACTTTGTTTTGAGCTAGGCAAGGGATGCCCTGTGCTGGTTCCACATATGGAACTATGATCCACATCCTAGTTGTCATACGGAAACTTGCTTTTATTTGTTTATGATTCCATATATTGATGATGTTCTTATGTTTATGGGAAGCTTTGTTGGGAGAGTGGCACAAGAGTTGAAGGTGCCCATCGGGAGTATGATTCTCCATACTTCATATGATGCATGTTTCAGGAGAAACAATGGGCAACCCATGATTGCCACACTACACCTCTTGTCTTCATGTGGGAGGAGCCATTTGGATAACTTGAGTTCTTGGGAGAGGCACTTCATGGATGTTTTGATTGGTGGGGTGGCTTGGATCATTCTTGGAGACCGTGATATTTCAGCCCAAGATCATCAGCAGCCCCATACGTATCATAATTGGAGAGAGAAGAAGTGTGGGATGGACATTTTAGTCCCACATATTCAGCTATGCAGCCCACGTTCTTTGCAGGAGCCTAACGTGGAGGATATGTTTCATGAGTTACCATGTTGGAGGGTGACTCAATTTGTGCGGATGATAGCTTGGGGATGGAGGCTTCACATGGGGATGATAATTCCCAATATAGTTTAGATTCCATGCCTCAATCAGGCCTCTAGACCACATATAGTTGTTTCCATGTATATCCCACTTTTTCGTGATGAGAGCCATTTGGAATTTCCACCAAAGGCATACTTTTATACATGGGAGGAACAACTTGAGGACATATTGTTGAGAAATCATCTTGTTCTTTGGAGGAAATTATCACTTGAGGATGCTACAGGAGGAAGAGGGGAGGCTCTTCAATTCTATCCTTGTATTTTCTTGAGGACAAGCAACATTTGGGAGGGGAGGACTGTAATATTCCTAAATTATCATGCAGCTAATTGGAATATTAATTTTTCTCCAAATACATAGTTAGATGAATAAATGGGTAGCGAGACCCATAAATCTTTCTAGTAGCAATAAAAACCCTCTTAATGGGAAAGGGATCATATTCACAGCTGGATAAAAACACCTTCATGTGTGAACAAGGATAAATGCATGTGGACAAAGTCAAGTTTGACCAAGTCAACAAAGCTAGTATGGAGGATGTGGAACATTAATGAAGATAACTTATTGGGAATATGGATTTGTTTAGATAGTTGGAATAAAGCCACCTTGAGTGTGGAAGAAGACATTGCATGGAGTTCTAGTCAAGATTGACCAAATCCATCAGCATTGTTATGGAGGAGTGGTATTGATGATGGGACATCGCAGTTTGGAGGGAGATTTATTACATGAAGATGGAAACCCTAATGAGTGGGACCAATGGTGAGAAGGCTCACATTTTTTATAAGAAGGAGGATGGCAGCCATATGGGGTTAGCTTATGATTATGATTTTATGAGTATATGTCCTGTTTAGACATATTTATTTCTCTGGGTATTTAGCTGAGATAGAGTGTTTTTTAGCACAAGGTCTTCCTGTTTAGGAATTCCTTCTCTTTCCTTGAGGAGCTCTTGGAGGAGTCTTGAACCATATTGTCCACTATTTGTCTTGAGGCCAAGCTTCATCTTCCTTTGATAGCACAAATCCTGTTGAGGGTGTTAGGCCTCTGTAATTTTCACAGATTGGTGAGACTAAAGCTACAGAGACAACAATATGAACCACTTTGGGATTCTAGTATCTAGCCCTCCTGAATCCAGAGAGGTATCTCTCTATATGTGTGTTTAAAGATGTGATCTTTTAAGGCTTTTGAATGTGATTTTAGGCTAGTTATGAAGAACAAGGGTTTTTCGTTTGTTTTGGTTGGTCGGGTATGATCTTTAATTGAGTGGAAAGTCCTGAAAATGAAAGGGTTTCATAGGGGGTAAAGATGTGAGTAATCAAAACAAGGTTCAGCTGATAGGATAGATCTGAAACAACATTTAATCCATTGGGCTATGGAGTCATAAAATGTTTTAATCGTACAACAATTATCAAGAGTGGTCCATGGGGTAAGTCATCTATATCAAAAGATCCTTTAGATTAAATGATGGAATGGAACATTAAAATGTTGTGAAGGTGGAAAAAGCCAATAATTTCAACAAGGATTTATCAACTTTCCAAACAAGAAAAGCCTTTTTAAGAAATTTTTTGAAACCAGCCAAAGGACAGGGCTAACCATAGACTTCTTTGGACAAGCTTGTATTAAAGCTAACTTATCAGAAAACAATCCAGTAATATCACTAGACTACTTTCATAAGGGATGAGAACAGATAAGAAAACAAAGTGCATCTTAAGATCAAGTCAGATATCATTAAAATCCAGGCCTGCTTTCAACATACTCTTAGGGAAACTTTCAAACAACCTTTGGAGAAAGAACTAGAAGACAGGGCAACCCATAAACTTTTCCAGTTTAACTCTACTTAGCATGTAATGAAAATATCATTCAAGAACAACGTTTAAAGTTTAGACAATAAGACATGAGCTCACCAAAATTCCTTAACTGTTTGGACTGTATTAGATCATTCTTAAATACATAATGGAGGAAAACATAAAGATAAAGCTTATCGGTGAGAGTAGGGTACTTTTAAGAGTAAATCCTAGCTCTATATTTGTTGTTCTTTATTAGAGAAAAAATGGACAATCTAATGGAAAACATAAGAAGGAAAACAAGTACAATGAGAGGCACATCACCAATGGTATAGACCAAGATCCCATGAATTAGCTTGTGTATTGATGTCAATCCAGTTACATACTTCAAGTCCAATGTTTCAGTACAGCAATAGCTTCTCTTCTCAGCCTAACTTCTTTGATTACAAACAGAGCTTCAACATCCTCTAAGAACTATTTACATACAGAAGGTTTCGAGCAGCAAGTATTATATCAAATTCCAACAACCAACCCTTTACAATGTGCTCCTCAAGGAGATTTTATAAGGAAATGAGGAGGTGGAAATGTTTCTAGGGTTCAAGTATCATTAATTCTACACTTAATTCAATTCCTAGCCTTGAAAACCATGCAAGGCATAAGGCAAGAATGCATTCCATATATTACTTTGTTTTATAACTCTGTTTCTGCTTTCTAAGGCTTAATGGATGAGAAGATTGACTTTTAGGGTTGTTTCTTATCTTTGTAATAACTCTGTTGACAGTTTGTAATAAATTTCTTTGGTTGAATTAACTGTTCAGCTATCTTTAGGCAAATATCTTTGAAAAAGGCAATAACTATGCCTTCTGTGATTCCTTCGAGGCTGCAGGTGGCTTTTGGTAGCTGGAGAGGATTCAATTAGCCTCTGATGTGGTAGTGGAGGCTTCTCAGACTGATAGATCTCATTGTTTTAACCTAAACCATTGTTAATTTTCTTTTGATCTGTGTTTTAGGCCTGATTAGGCTTAATCTTTGTCTTCAGGTCTTCATACTATCTTTAACTGTGTGGATTAGGCCTTTGATAGTCGAATTTATGACTTAATCCCTCAAAACTGTGTTAAAACCATAAATTCTTCATTTCTACTTTGATTTTATCCTTTGACACTGATACTCTTTTTTTGATTGATGTTTGTTGTGTCTTTGTTGTTTTGTAGGCGCGCAGAGGGTTTTATAACGTTACCAGTGCTCATGAGGCATGGGTAAAATGATCATTCGAACCCTGCAGATCCTTGTCTTCATGGATAATGGCCTGGCGGATCGTCATCCCCGGCCCTTGACTTCTTTTTAAAAACTGTGGAAAAGCTTTAAAACCTACAAAAAACGAACAAAATTAAGAAAATCTGGTGAAAATAGGTAAGTGGTTTTTTTGGAGGCGAAATTTAATCGTGGTCATTGGATGAAAATGTCCAACGGTCCAGATCACTTGTTGGGGTCAATTGGGGGGCGGTTGGGTAAATGGTGGGAATATTAAGTTCGAGCCATTTGATCTAGATTGATCAACGACTTAGATTGATTGGGAGATTTACAATGTGGGGGTGGAAATGTTATAACGGAAATGGAGGAAAATGTATCAGAACTGCAGATCTTCAGAGATCGACGGTGGAGGAGCCTTGATAAGAAGCCCAGGAGAGAAAAAAAAAAGGACAAAGAGTTGGGGGTTAGATGTAATATGAGTCGTTCGATTAAAGTAATCAACGGCTAAGATCTTCTGATGGGGTATTTTGGAGCAAAGAGGAAGAGCGATAGCTTAGGGTCATAATGAAATCTGAGCTGTTGGATTTAAACGATTGACGACCAAGATCAATTAATGAGGCATTTGAGAGTAGAGGCAAATGGTAAAAAGGTTCGGGGTCGCGTTAAGTCAGGACTGTCGGATCAGATTGATGGATGGATAGGATTAAGTGCAAAACTATATTGGGGAGGAGTGGTTTTTAGCAGAAAAACTACTGGTTTTGCGAAGTTCTAAGGCGGTTTCAAAATTTCTCCAAAAAAATGCAATATGCTTTGCTTCCTGACACGCGTCCTTAGAAAACCACATTTTTCGCATAACTTTTTAGTGTTAAACCCTAGATGCAGAAAAAACATGAAACTAACTGTGAGCTATTGGATGGGAGATCATAGATCCGATGGTACAGATCGCACGCGACGGAGGAAGATGCAGGTTGGGGAGTTAGTGGAGTACATGTGGCACTGCGTGAGTGGGCGGGAGTTTCATGAGGCAGGAGGTAGGTCCCAAAGGAGTTGAGCCTGTCAGGTTGAATCTAGACCATGGGATTGGAATAATGGACGGTCCAAATTACTTCTCAAGGAAGAGTAAGAAATGTAAGGCAGGGGATCAAGCGGAGATCGACGCAATGTGGACCGTCGATCTACAAAGATCAATGGTGGAGATCCGATCGCAGGAGCGCATCAGCGGAGGGAAAAGGCAGAGTGACAATGTAATGAGCTGATGTGATTGAACGCAAGCCATTAGATCTAAGAGAGATCAATGATGGATATTTCATCGCATCGGAAAAAAAGGAAAGAGGTCGCAACACTGGGTCTTTTTTATTTTGCGATGTGTGATTAAGCGCTAACCGTCGGATCGGGATTTAACGATCAACGGTGGAGATTTAATCAATGGGTACGATGGTCAGAGGGCTATGGTGGAGCATGATTAAATTTGGGCCATTGGTTCTTGTGTTTTCAACGGCTGGGATTGAATCGCGGGATCGGAATCGGAGGAGGGAAAAGGGAACGGACAAAAAGAATTGTGATTGAGCGAGAGTTGTCGATCTAAAAACTAGATCAACGGTGGAGATTTATTCATGAAGGAAAAAGGCAGAATGGCGGTTTTGGAACAGGGAACAAAATGGACTGGTGGATCTGGGCACATTAGAGAAGATCAACAATGGAGAAACAATCGCGGGATCACATTGTAGGGGGGGAAATAACAAAGGAAACAGGGTAAACTGAATATTTGCGATGCGATTTAAGATTTGTGATGCGATACAAACTTCTGATGCAATAAGTGCTTAGTGCCTGGTCTCGATGTTGGTTTCATGCAGAGAAGGGGCTAGGGCTTAAGGCCGAAAGGGGCTTAAGGCCTTAAATATTTTTGATGGTTTTTAGGCCAAAATAGAGGTTTTTCAGAGGTTTTTGGGGGTTCTGATAAGGTTAAAAAGAGGTTTTAAACCTTATAAAGGGATTTTACAAGGCTTTAAAGGGGAAATCGAGGGAATGAGAGGTAAATGACAGGTTTTATGTATGAAATGGAAGGGGAAAATGGAGAAGGGAAAATGAGGTAAAATGGAACTTCATGAGCAGTTTTTTTTCCTTTGGTAAACAGCAGGGTCTTTGAGGGCTTTGAAATGAAACAACAGTGAAGGTTAACTAAAGGATTAGTTATCTTCATAAGAATTTAAGAATTAACAATTTGGCATGAAATTGTTTCTTGCAGGCTTAAAACAAATCTAGCCACCATTTGATATGACAAATTTTTATAGGTGGCTAAGTGGCTCCACATGGGGATGGCACCTTCTTGAAGGTGTCAAGAACTTCAGACCTATTTTCTCTGGAAGTTGATCAATGCCTCATCCATTGGGTTGCAACTTTCTTTACTTTGCTGATCTTCTTTTGCTCTGACAATGTTAGAAGCCATTAAAAACAATGGAATTCTATCAAAACAAGCTTTCTACTTACCCAATCCTAATGATCTAACAGTTTTTCTTCTTTCAAAGTGCATTTGGATTGGCAAACTCTTTTTACAAAAATTTTATTCTTTTGAAAGCATAAAACTAGTCTATTTCTACCCTTATTTCTCCATGAACTCAGATTGAGCAGTTGAGTTCATAAGATTCTCTACCTAACTACTATTTGTCAGGATTAGACTGTCTGACAGATTTTATTCTCTAGATTCTAAGACAAGAAATTTAAAAGAAAACAAGCTAGGATTGAGTAGTCTAACTTGCTGCTGATCTATGGCATAAAAACAAGTTGCACATAGACTAAAATTTGCAGAAAATTAAAAAAAAAATGATGAAGGCTTAAGATCTGAAAACTAAAGAACATCCTTCACTTTTATTCAACTCTGTTTTTAGGCTTGTTTGAGTTGTTTTTCTCTTTGTTCTCTGGTTCAAGTTTTTAGGCATATTAGAACTAGTTTGCTTCTATCTTTGGCTCAATATTTGATCTAATTAGAGCCAATCTTCCTTCTAAAATTCATAGGTTTAAATTTTGAGCTTGTTTGAACCTTTTTCTTCTATCCTAATCTACCTAACTGATAAGCCAAGATTGAGTTGTTTGGAAAATCTAATTCACTAACCTATCAGCAGTAAATTGAAAACTAATTAGTCATGATTAGGCTGTATGACTAACTAGGAGTGTGTTTCTTAGGGGTGGAATTTGAGCTTGCACACTTTCAGATTTCATTTTTCTTTTTGGTATGGGGCTATACCTTTCTTGTTTTCACTTCTGCCCTCTTTTCTTTTCTATTGTTTTTGTATTTTTTCAATTTTTTTCTTTCAAAGAAGAAACAACAATCTAACTATATGCTCAAAGGCTGAGCTTTATTTCCTTCCTATCTATCCTACTCTAACTTGGAATATTTACAGCTCTATATAGTACAATAGTGCCAATGTAGCCAATTGACTAGTGACAAAAAGAAATAGAGACACTAGCTACTAGTCAGTGGTAACCACAATACATATTGAATATTAATCTTTAAAACCAAGGCTGTCACAGAAGATGACAACATTTTGTGTCTTTGGCTCCTGCAAAGGATCCATACTTGAGAATTTGAGTCAATTGGGACCTCCATACACTCTTCCATAGGATCAACAAAGAAAAGATGAGAATTCTCTTCTTTTTGGCCCTTCATGATTGGTAGATTGTCTGGCTGTAAAACATCAGCTTTGAGGACTACAACTTTAGTATGTTCCTTGGAATCATCATCATCTTTTACCTGCAAAACAACAAGCAGTGAAATTTCCTTTTCCTCTAAATCTATGCTTGTTTCTTATGTGAATTCAGGCTCTTTGGACGATAGATTGATAACAGCGATGGGAGAAGGTTTCTCTTGAAAAGATGGTATATCCTCAGCAGGATAGTCTTCTATTTGTTTTTCTTCCCCGAAGACTTGCCGGTACTTTTTATGGTTTGGGACAGCTGGTCTGAATTTTTCTTGCATTGAATATTGTTTGCTTTCCCAAGGTCTCAGACATGTGCTAGCAACAAGGGCTAATCCATTGGCAAGAATGTTTTGGTTTTTAGGGACAAGGATAAGTTGGAATTCTTTAAAATATTTTAACAAATCCATGGCATCATCCTTTTAGGCTCTAAGTCTGGGATGTTTAACCATGCATTTTTCAGTCACTTGCCTAATTACCAATTCTATATTCCCATGAGCTGTTATCTTCTGGGCTCCTAATTTCTTCAGTAAGTGGAGCCCTAAAAGAAATGCCTCATACTCTACGATGTCATTTGTGCATTAAAAATTAAATTTATATGAATAGGCTTTAGAATGATTGTTTTCAGTATTGTAAAGCCATATTCCTGCATCTGCAATGATTTTAGTACATAACCCATCAAAGCTCATACTCCAAAGAGGACTAGTTTCATATTTATCATTAATTTTCTTACTATCTTCTTTATCTTGAGTGCCATTGGGTTGTTCTATGGAGTAGGCACTAAGTTGATGATTGTCTTATTCAAATGAAAGTTTGGAGGTAAGCTTCTTGTTTTGTATTTGATCAATTTCTTCTTCTATTAAAGGAGAGATTTCCTTATAGATAGAAGTATAATAAACTTCCTTCTCTACTGGATCAAGGTATAGATTCTTTTGAGAAAGACAGTCTTCCTCATCTTCAGTGTCATCTGAACTAGAAAAATCATTATACACTACAGTGTTATCCTCTAGAAGTCCTGATGTGTCTTATTTTAACGGACTGAGCTTTGTGAAGAGGTTATTACATTCTTGAGCTGGGGTAGATTTAATTGCTTCCTCTTTCTCAAGAGAAGGATCTTTGGTCTCAACCTGCTCAAAAGTTTCTTCGTTGCTTTCCTCCTCAACCTCTGAGCTGAAAGGTTCTGAGCTTTCATAACTTTCTTCATCAGTATCATAAATAGCCTGCATTGGCTCATCATTTTCTTGAAGTTGATGGATATGATCTTCCTCCCACAAATCTACTGATGATGGTCCTACAAGATTAGCTTCTATTTGGAAAAAATCATCATCAGACAAATCAAAATTAGAAAAAATGTTACCAATCAAACCTACTGGATTCTCAGCAATTGTTTTTTCAAAATAATCTGCAAGTTCATTTTCTGATTTAAAATCTTACTTATCATATATGCTTTGCATGTTGTTTATGTCTTGCAGTGATTTGGTTTGTTTTTCCTGAGTGCAAGGTGTGGGTCTTTTTGAATAAGCATTTCTAGTTTTATCCTCATATTCTTCCTCCTTTATGTTTATCAGGCTGTGGGCTGTCACTATAAGTTTTTCCAGCTTGGTTTCTGCAGAGATCAACCTTTCTTGCTCTGCTTGGTCCTTCTTTATTGCGTTTAATTTTTTCTCCCTATCCCATATGTTGTATTCGATAGTAATTTCTATGTTCTGCATTTCTTCCAGGCTTGAAGGCTCTCTTTCTCTTATCTGGAATTCCACCTCATGGTCAAAAGAACTCGGATAGTGTAATAGGGCCCATCCCAAGGGTGGTTTTATCCTAGTAGGTATTGCATTGTACACCTTGTTGAACCTGGCTGAAAAGTCTTGTACTACCTCTTATGGTTGTCTCTTTAAATTCTTGTATTCCTTTATCATTAGAATTTAATTTCCCCTGATTTCCCACTTATCTAAGAAGACTTGAGTGAATTGATGAAAATTAATAATGCTTGCGGCTGGGAGGTTTTTAAACCAACTCCTAATTTTTCCTTGTAATGATAAGGCAAAAATTCTAATACGCACATCATCTTCTTCTATTTTATAAAGGTCAAGTAAATTCTCAATATTTTGCATGTGTTTCTCAGTGGTATCTGTTGAGCTTTCTCCATCAAATCTGGGTAGTTTATCTACAATATTTGTAGGGAGCAATTGGAAGTTAGGGGGTAAAATCAGAGGCTTGTATCTTTCTAGAATCTTTGGAAGTACAGGTAGTGTAGAAAAAGATTTATGGATGTTTGAGTTTTCAAGTAGAAGAGGAAAGGTAGCATGAGGTTCCTCATTCACTAGATCTTCCACAAGTGAATCTGGGGTGGGCACAGGTGTATAAGACTGATCATGATCTAAAATTTGAGGCTTAGTATTTAGAGGCTTGAGATTATTTCAATAATAAATGTAGATCTCATCAGTGTATTCTTGATCAGGCTTAAAGTAGGATAGAACATAGTTATAGATAAAAACAATAATTTCTTGAATCCAACTTAGGCCTGAACACTCTTTCTTTCTAGGATGACTGGTCATGTTTTACTTTCTTCCTCTAGTGGAGTCTTTAGGTTTTTTAGGAGTTGTGGAGTCACCAGGTGGATGATTTAAATTTTTCTGTCCACCAACAGTATGATTGGGTTTGCTCACTGCATTCCCAAATGAAGTCTACAAAGACTGAAAGGGTAATAGGCCTACTGGAGGCCAGTGGAGCCACCAGGTGGAAATTTTTAGCTCTTTTGGAGGTAAAATGTTTTATGGTCCACCACCATATACCAATCTAAAAAATTTTGGGTCTTCTAAGGTTCTTAAGGATGTATAAAATGTAATTCACTCAAAAGTCCCCAGTGGAGTCGCTAGAAATGTTAGGCCTCTGTAATTTTAGCAGATTGGTGAGACTAAAGCTGCAGAGATAACATTATGAACCACTTTGGGATTCTAGGATCTAGCCCTCCTGAATCCAGAGAGGGATCACTCTATAAGTGTGTTTAAAGATGTGATATTTTAAGGCTTTTTAATGTGATTTTAGGCTATTTATGAAGAACAAGGGTTTTTTGTTTGTTTTGGTTGGTCAGGTATGATCTCTAATTGAGTGGAAAGTCCTGAAAATGAAAGGGTTTCAGAGGGGGTAAATATGTGAGTAATCAAAACAAGGTTCAGCTGATAGGATAGATCTAAAACAACATTTAATCCATTGGGCTATGGAGTCATAAAAGGTTTTAATTGTACGACATTTATCAAGAGTGGTCCATGAGGCAAGTCATCTATATCAAAATATCCTTTATATTAAATGATGGAATGGAACATTAAATTTTGTGAAGGTGGAAGAAGGCAATAATTTCAACAAGGATTTATCAACTTTCCAAACAAGAAAAGCCTTTTTAAGCAACTGTTTGAAACTAGCCAAAGGACATGGCTAACCATAGACTTCTTTGGACAAGCTTGTATTAAAGCTAACTTATCAGACAACAATCCAGTAATCTCACTAGACTACTTTCATAAGGGATAAGAACAGATAAGAAAACACAGTGCAGCTTAAGATCAAGTCAGATATCATTAAAATCCAGGCCTGCTTTTAGCATACTCTTAGGGAAACTTTCAAACAACCTTTGGAGAAAGAACTAGAAGACAGGGCAAACCATAAACTTTTCATGTTTAACTCTACTTAGCATGTATTGAAAATATCATTCAAGAACAAAATTTAATTTTAGACAATAAGACATGGGCTCACCAACATTCCTTGACTGTTTGGACTGTATTAGATCATTCTTAAATACACAATGGAGGAAAACATAAAGATAAAGCTTATCACTGAGAGTAGGGTACTTTTAAGAGTAAAACCTAGCTCTATATTTGTTGTTCTTTATTAGAGAAAAAATGGACAATCTAATGGAAAACATAAGAAGGAAAACAAGTACAATGAGAGGCACATCACCAATGGTATAGACCAGGATCCCATGAATCAGCTTGTGTATTGATGTCAATCCAGTTACATACTTCAAGTCCAATGTTTCAGTACAGCAACAGCTTCTCTTCTCAGCCTAACTTCTTTGATTACAAACAGAGCTTCAACATCCTCTAAGAACTATTTACATACAAAAGGTTTCGAGTAGCAAGTATTATATCAAAGTCCAACAACCAACCCTTTACAATGTGCTCCTCAAGGAGATTTTATAAGGAAATGAGGAGGTGGAAATGTTTCTAGGGTTCAAGTATCATTAATTCTACACTTAATGCAATTCCTAGCCCTGAAAACCATGCAAGGCATAAGGCAAGAATGCATTCCATCTATTACTCTATTTCATAACTCTGTTTCTGCTTTCTAAGGCTTAATGGATGAGAAGATTGACTTTTAGGGCTGCTTCTTATCTTTGTAATAACTCTGCTGACAGTTATGTAATAAATTTCTTTGGTTGAATTAACTTTTCAGCTGTCTTTAGGCAAATATCTTTGAAAAAAGCAATAACTATGCCTTTTGTGATTCCTTCGAGGCTGCAGGTGGGTTTTGGTAGCTAGAGAGGATTCAATTAGCCTCTGATGTGGCAATGGAGGCTTCTCGGACTGACAGATCTCATTGTTTTAACCTAAAACACTGTTAATTTGCTTTTGATCTATGTTTTAGGCCTAATTAGACTTAATCTTTGTCTTCAGGTCTTCATACTGTCTTTAACTGTGTGGATTAGGCCTTTAATAGTTGAATTTATGCCTTAATCCCTCAAAACTGTGTTAAAACCATAAATTCTTCATTTCTGCTTTGATTTTATCCTTTGACACTAATACTCTTTGTTTGATTGATGTTTTTTGGGCCTTTTTTGTTTTCCAGCCGTGCAGAGGGTTTTATAACGTTACTAGTGCTCATGAGGCATGGGTAAAATGATAATTCAAACCCTGCAGATCCTTATCCTCATGGATAATGGCCTGGGGGATCGTCATCCCCGGCCCTTGACTTCTTTTAAAAAACTGTGGAAAAGCTTTAAAACCTGCAAAAAATGAACAAAATCAAGAAAATCCAGTGAAAATAGGTCAGAGGTTGTTTTGGAGGCAAAATTTAATCGTGGTCGTTGGATGAAAACGTCCAACAGTCTAGATCACTTGCTGGGGTCAATCAGGGGGTGGTTGGGTAAACGATCGGAAGATTAAGTTCGAGCCTCTTGATCTAGATTGATCAACGACCGAGATTGATCAGGAGCTTTACAATGTGAGGGTGGAAATGTTATAATTGAAATGGAGGAAAATGTATCAGAACCACTGATCTTCAGAGATCGACGGTGGAGGAGCCTCGATAAAATTCCCAGGACAGAAAACAAAGGGACAAAGAGTTGGGGGTTAGATGTAATATGAGTAGTTCAATTAAAGTAATCAACAGCTAAGATCTTCTGATGGGGTCTTTTGGACCAAAGGGGAAGATTGATGGCTTGGGGTCATAATGAAATATGGGTTGTTGGATTTAAATGATTGATGGTCGAGATCAATTAATGAGGCATTTGAGTGCAGAGGCAAATGGTAAAAAGGTTCGGGGTCGCGTTAAGTCAGGACCGTCGGATCTGATTGATGGACGGCTAGGATTAAATGCAAAACTATATTGGGGAGGAGTGGTTTTTAGCAGAAAAACTGCTGGTTTCACGCAGTTCTGAGGCGGTTTCAAAATTTCTCCAAAAAAATGCGATATGCTTTGCTACCTGACACGCGTCCTCAGAAAACCACTTTTTTGCGTAATTTTTTAGTGTTAAACCCTGGATGCAGAAAAAACGTGAAACTGATTGTGAGTCGTCGGATGGGAGATCGGAGATCCGCCGATGCAGATCGCACATGACGGAGGAAGGTGTGGGTTGGGGAGTTAGTGGAGTACACGTGGCACTGCGTGAGTGGGCGAGAGTTTCACGAGGCAGGAGTTATGTCCCAAAGGAGTTGGGACTGTCGACTTTAATCTAGACCATGGGATTGGAATGATGGATGGTCTAGATTAATTCTCGAGGCGGAGTAAGAAATGTAAGGCAGGGGATCGGGCAGAGATCGACGCAATGTGGACTGTCGATCTGCAAAGATCAACAACGGAGAACCGATCGTAGGAGCGCATCAGAGGAGGGAAAAGGCAGAGTGACAATGTAATGAGCCGATGCGATTGAACGTGGGCCATTAGATCTAAGAGAGATCAACGGTGGATATTTCATCGCATCGGAAAAAAGGAAAGAGGTCGCAACACTGGGTCTTTTTTATTTTGCGATGCGCGATTAAGCGTTGACCGTCGAATCGGTTTTTAGAGATCAATGGTGGAGATTTAATCGGCGGGTGCGATGGTTGGAGGGCTATGGCAGAGCGCGATTAAATCTGGGCCATTGGTTCTTGTGTTTTCAACGGCTGGGATTGAATCACGGGATCAGAATCGGAGGAGGGAAAAGGGAACGGACAAAAAGAATTGCGATTGAGTGAGAGCTATCGATCTAAAAACTAGATCGACGGTGGAGATTTAATCATGAAGGAAAAAGGCGGAATGGCGGGTTTGGAATGGGGAACAATATGGACCGTTGGATTTGGGCACAGTAGAGAAGATCAACGGTGGAGAAACAATCGCGGGATCGCATCGGAGGGGGGGAAATAACAAAGGAAATAGGATAAACTAAATGTTTGTGATGCGATTTAATATTTGCGATGCGATACAAACTTCCAATGCGATAAGCACCTAGCGCCCGGTCTCAGTGCTGGTTTTATGCAGAGAAGGGGCTAGGGCTTAAGGCCGAAAGGGACTTAAGGCCTTAAATATTTTTTAGGGTTTTTAGGCCAAAATAAGGGTTTTTCAGAGGTTTTTAAGGGTTCCAATAAGGTTAAAAAGAGGTTTTGAACCTTATAAAGGGATTTTACAAGGCTTTAAAGGGGAAATCGAGGGAATGAGAGGTAAATGACAGGGTTTATGGATGAAATGGAAGGGGAAAATGGAGAAGGGAAAATGAGGGAAAATGGAACTTCATGAGCAATTTTTTTTCCTTTAGTAAACAGCAAGGTCTTTGAGGGCTTTGAAATGAAACAGCAGTGAAGGTTAACTAAAGGATTAGTTATCTTCATAAGACTTTAAGAACTAAAAATTTGGCATAAAATTGTTTCTTGAAGGCTTAAAACAAATCTAGCCACCATTTGATATGACAAATTTTTATAGGTGGCTAATAGAGGGTTTTACTGTTTTAGTAAGTTGCAACAAGTGGAGGCTAGATCTTCAGATCTAGGCCATTTCAGTGCTTCTTTTCAGTGGAGGAGGCTTCTACTCCATTGAGAGGATAGTATTGGAATAATTGAGCTTCATTTTCATATTTCGAATGTAGGCAAACAATATTTTGTCCCCTACAGCGCAGAAGAAGTCCAGATCTACGTAATTACTGAAGGAGATGCTGCAGGGTGTTTCAGTGCACCATTTGGAGAGCTGATTTTCTGAGTGTTGGGGATCTGGCCTTCACTTTGGAGATCTGTTTGAGGAGATCATTTTCTTTTTTATATCAGATCAGTTCCAATTTTTAGATCTGAATATTTCCATAGATCTACAGTCTTAGATCTCAGATCTACACTTTGTACATGGTGTTTTGCTGAAAAGCCCAAGGGGGATTGATAAAGCAGCTTGTATAGTGCATAGATTTGCTATAGATCTAAATTTTTGGCCACATGCTTTCTCTAGATCTGATGTAAAACCTACTACTATTGCATAGGTAATAAAATAATGCTGTCATGGTATTCCAGCTTTCATACATGGTTGCAGTCCCTATTTTTGCATAATTTTGGGTTATTTATAGCATGGGAGACCTGTTTAACTATGCAATAGTGATTTGTTTATGATTTCCTTTCAAATCTAGTTACTATAATATTAGATCTAATGGATCCATGGGCTTCATTTAATTTTCATTCCATACATTTCTAAAAAATGCATTATTTTGGCATTTATTGCTAAGTTTTCCCATTTAGGAACATTACACTTCTTGGCATGTGAAGCAAATCTTCCTCCTCCTCAAATATCTTCGAACATCATCATCAAGAGGTTTTTTATATTGGCTCTCCTTTGAAGGAGGAGTGTTCTCTTCTTTTCCCTTTGATGGAAAAGAGGGCTTGTGCTAAAATGTTTCCTTTGCTTTTGGCAAGGCATATTTAAGGTCTCTAGCCCTTTCAATGGAATATTGAAGGGTAGTGTGCTTAGTAGAATTAAAAAACCCATGAAGAGGTTCATCTAATCCATCAATGAACATATACACCCTTCTTGATGTAGATAAATTAGGAACCATAACAAAAAGTATTAAAAATTCATAAATGTAAGTTTCTGGATTACCTGATTTTTTTTGCTTTGCAAGCCCCATGAATGGTGCTTCAGGATCTCTTCTATCAAACCTCTCCACCAGTATTCTAGTGAACTATGAATATGTAGTCACATTGGCACGACTTTATGTAGACAAGCCATGGAACCACCAATCATGTGCTTCACCCTCAAGGTGCAGCATTGCAATATTAATGGCTTCTATTTCTGGAACTTTGTTCAACTAGAAGTAGATGTCAAGCTTATCTACCCATGATTTGGCAGTGCACTTGGATGACCCATCAAATTTGGGTAAAAATAATCTGCCAATAGTGCGGTGTAGATCATGATTCTAAATGAATCCACCACTTCTATTATGATTCCTTCGTCTTCTATTGTCCTTGATTTGACAAAATTATTGAAAACTCAAGTTTTCATTGAATCTCTGTGTTTGAGACTCATACTCCATAAAATAGTCTTCAAGGGATTATTTCTCTTTAAACCATTCATTTCTCACAGCCAAGAATGTAGGAATTGTAAAGCGTTGAGAAACTTGTGGTTGCTGCACTGGTTTATCACTCCAGTGATGGGACATGCCAGGTCCTTCACCATGATGAAATCCTTTAGGGGATTCCTTGTATCCATCCATTCTCATCTCATTCATATCTCTAGCAACGTCTTGCATGGTTCTAAGAAGGATCTTGGGGAACTCCTTCTCTTCATCTTCTCCTCTAGATAAAGGGGTTTTACCCTTGTCTTCTTTGTCATTTGAATAATCAAACTTTTGGTGTCTTATTCTTTGATACCTCTTCTCTTTATCAGTAAGAGGCTATCCTTCTTCAGATGACATATTGGCTTTTCAAGATGCACAAGTTGTGCCAAGATTATTCTTTGATACCACTGTAATATTCCCAAATGGGAAAATCAGGAATATAGTGCAAAATTCTAGAACAATAGTGTAAAACATCATTTAATAGCAAGAGGCCAATATGGAGACCTTTCATATGTTATAATAGTAGAAAAATATGCATAAATAATGGGCCACAAGATATACAAAAATAAATATCAAGCCTCAAAGGATCAAAATCCCTCAACAAGAGGTGCTGCTACTATATATAAAAGTTGGAAGACTCTTACAATGTTCTTTTCAAAGCTCTGCTACAGAAATTGATTATACATCAGATCTAGGGCTAATATGTGCCTCAAAATATAGATCTACTACAAATCTGAGCACAATACAACCTCCTTTGAAGAACCCCTTAAGTTTTTTCAGCAAAACACCATGTACGAGATGGGGATCTAGGCCCTAAGGCTGAAGATCCACTGCAAAATATAGATTTGGAAAGTGTGGCTAATCTGATATGATCAATAAAATAGCCTCCTCGAATAGATCTTCTGAATGAAAGGCATATCCCTTTCACTAGAAAATAAACTCTCCCAATGGTGTGCCAAACCACCCTGCAATGCCTCCTATAGATCCTTTTAATGAAAGTTAGATCCCTTTCATTATAAAATCAGCTCTCCAAATGGTGTGCCAAACCACCCTGTAACTCCTCCTGTAGAAATAATGCAAATCTGGAAGAAAAATGCGTTGTAGGGATAAATAAACAGTTGGACTGATGCAAAGATCTGAAAATATGCTCAAGGGCCTTCCTTATTGTCCTCCCAATGGAAAGGAAGCCTCCTCCATTGAAAATGAGCAATGAAATGACCCAGATCTAGTCTCCACTGCTGGAACCTGCAAAACAACCAAACCCTCAAAAGGGTCTGCGCTGTAAATGAAAGATGAAGCTTGGCCTTAAGCCTGATAGTGGAAAATGTAGTACAATACTCCTCCAAGAGCTTCTCAATGGAAGAGGTGAGATTCCCAATCAGGAACACCCTGTGCTAAACAACACTCAGTCTCAGCTAAACAACAAGAAAAAGATATATGTCTAAAAAAGCCATATATTCAAAAATAGCAATATACATTCATCATAATGAACAATGGCTACCATCCTTTTCCTTAAATAAGATATGATCTTGCAAACCCTAAGCCCTATCTAATAATATCACTACTTCAACATAAATCATCCCCATCTAAAACTACGTTGTCTCTCATTGATGACCACTCCTCCATGACACTGTTGTTGATTTGGTCAAGGTTGACCCAGTCAAGGTATTCCAACCCCTTTTCACACCAAAGTGTGCTCAATTAAGCTACCAAGATTTATCTCTTTCATATTTGGCATTGATTTATTCATTATTAAGGAGAATTATGGACCTCCATTGTCCTCTTATTCATTAAACAAAGCATCAAACCAAAATTGAATATTCCAACTAGCTCATGGCTAATTGGGAATATTACATAATCACGTACCTCAAATTCTTAGTTTAACTGTGGCAATATAGGTAGATATGTAAGTGGTGAATGCCTTGATTGAAGGTGTTGCACATGAGCCCAATGACAATGTCATATTATTCCTGATTGTTTGTCGCTGAACTGATGCATACTCCATTGGTGAGGAATGGTGACCAATCATGGTGGTATATGACCCAGGAATATGTTGCTAAACTTTGAGACCATCGGGATACTCCATTAGCGAATCCAAAGTAACGGTTTGGTTGAAAATCCATTTGTGACACTAGAGCCTGTTTTGTGACAAGTCTTTTATCAAAAATTAAAGCTTTGGTGCATGTATGTTGACTCTAGGGTTGAGCCCTATTGGCCCTTATGGGAAGAATTTCTCGAGGTAAAGACTGTTGACGAGGTTGCTTAGGCATGTTCCAGCTGGCTCTGTCAAGATGTATGCCCCCTTTAGGAGACAATGTTTTATGATGTAGGGTCCTTTCCACAAGGTTTCATACTTTCCTATCCCTAGGGCTTCTTTTGCGACATCGTAGCAGAGGACTAACTCTCCCTCGGTAAATGAACAAGGGTTTATGTTGCAATCGAAAGATGCTTTCACCTGCTTCTTATGGGCCTCATTGTGCTGGAGCGACCTTCGTTGACTTTCGTAGACCAACTCTAGTTGTACTAAGAGTTGCTCTAGAGACTCGGTGTCATCGAGGAGTTCGATGGCGATGTGTAAACTCAGGATTGTTGGAAATAATGAGAAAGGGGGTGAATCAATATTCCTTTGAATTAGTATTATTATTAATATTTCAGATCATTAGTTAATATTTAATTATTATCAGTGTTTGTACAACGATAGAAGTAAACAAAAGGAACAAAAATGCACACAATTTTTAAGGCGGAAACCCCCTCTGGCACAAAAACCACCTGAATGCTTTTATAATAATTCTTTCATATTCAACTCCAATTGAAAAGACTAAGTATTGGTCCTAGATTTCTAGAAACAAAGTTCATAAACATTGTGAGTTCTAGAAATCTCACTGCCTTCATCATCCTAAGATAAAATTTTCACTATTTTATCATCCTATCTATTCATGACTAACCCACTACTCCTGGAAGACCCATCATGGGCTCAAGCAAATTTTTTTAACCCTAACATGTTACCTAATTTTTTTTTTTTCACCATGTCTTGCCTTTTGGCCCAAAACCTCTGTTTTTTTACCTACAGAATTCCCCCACTACTACCTAAACCTACCAATCAAATAACTTTTCTTTCTCTTCCATAATATTCTCAAACATTGATTGTCTCTGTAGGCCCTTTGGATAGTCAAGTATGTTGGATCTTAGGTCTTCAATACACTGAGCTTATCATAGATTCTATCTTGTACTTGGTGATCCCTAATTCTAAGTCTCTGTCCAAACTCCAAATCCAATAAATCCCCCATTAGGTCACCTAAGGTTTCACTAAGTCATAGGATGGATTTGGTGCCCAACACATTATGCCTTCCTGCATAAAGAGATTGTATTCAAAGAGGAGTAAAATCAAGCAATTTTGATCCAAAGTTATTCAAGAAAAGCCTCCTTGGCTTAGAGCACAAACACTGGAAGGGACAGCTGCCCTCGTTCACATTTCCACAATGACTAGCCAAGGTGGCCACCAACAATAATAAGAGGTAAGGTAATAAGATTGTAATCATCACTAGGAGGCAGACACAAACAAGACAAATGCAACATGCCTATAGGTAAAAGAGAATCAGGGTTTTTTTTGGTTAATTAACAAAATAGTGGTGCCAAGAAAAAACCATCTCAGAGATTTCAAGGACAGAAACCACCTCCTTAGGGTTTTGCCAAAAATAGCATTTCTTCACCTGCACTAAAAGAAGAAAAGACAAAGAGTATCAGTTTAAAAGGGATCATTTTACCAAAGGGTAAAAAATAAAGTTTTTGAAATAAGATCAAAGGTTGGGCATAATTATTATCAAAACGGCCTAAAAAGAAAATGTGACCCTGGTTTGCATCTCAGCAATAGGCCCCCAACAAAGGCCTCCATGTCAAAAAGATTGTTCTGCAAAATATGACAGAGGCATAAGTAAACATTTTTTTCAAAAAAATGTCAAAAGTGTGTTTCATAGAAAATATTAGTCAAAAGGCACACTAAAAATATAGGGGACATTAACTTTGCAAAAGTGGGTTTGATTTTTTTAAAATTACTTTTCAAATAAAATATAAAAGGTCACTTGAACCTTTCCCATGCATCATTTTCCATTTCCAAGGAGAAGAAGCCATTGGCAGAATTTTTTTCAGGGTTTTCAAGCCAAACTGTAAAGATTTTGGGTGCTACACACATGGCCTTCGGCGCTATGCACAGGAGGGAGGCGGGCAGTGAAAAAATACACTGCACTATGTTAGCTCCCTGTAATTTTCTAGATTGATTGAGATACAAATTGACAAGGGTAACATCAAACCAAGCTTTAGAGCTCTAGGATCTAGCCCTCCTAGTCTCAGAGAGGAATCTCTCAATATATTTGTAAGGATATAGCTTGATGCTTTTTAGAGGTTGATTTTACACTAGATGTTAAGTGCAAGGTATTTTGGTTGTTTTTGGTTGGGCATGATACTTTGATAGATTTTAGATAGAAAACATGGAAGACTGTTAATTCATTGGGAAATGGAGTCAAACAAGGTCTAGATAAGTTTATCAATGGTGTCAAGAGAATTTGCAGGGAAATTTAACTTGGTTGGTGGATCTTTGAGGTTGTGAAGGGTTTATGAAATGGACATAAAGATTTGAGAAAAACAAACAAATAAAGGGCTAAAACAAAATCCTTTATATACTTGTAAACTAAGGGAATTAGAAAACTGATAAGAACAACAAGAGAATCAAAGGCATAAGCAGAACCTAATACATTTGATTTCATATTGAAACGGATAATTAACCAAGACAAACATTCAGATAAAAACTTAGGAAGGTAAGAAACTTATCCAACTTTCAGAGCTTTTATCATCTAGAGCAAGAAAATATTTAAGATGCAAAATTAACTGTAATCTTAGAAGGAGAGAAAGCTCTAAACATCCAAAGTTACAGTTATAAGGTTTCCTTGAAAAAAATTTAGCTAAGTAAAGGCAAATAGCATGATTTTAAACAGACTTCTTTGACCTAACCTAGACAAAGCTACTTTAAAGAGATAATTCTAAGAACAGAATATTCCAGTGGCAACAATATGGAGGGTTAACCATAAATCATAATTGATGATAACTAATCCAAATTATTCTAGTATTGAACAAGCTAAAAATATGTTAGAGAGAAATAAATGATTTCTCTAATGTATCTTAGCAGAAGAAAACATTAAGGCAGTGAAGGAAAAACAGATTTAAGGTGCTATTAGAAACATGTCTTAATCTAAATTCTTTTTCCTACTGCAACATAGCAAGATGGAAAACATAATGGAAAAATAGAAAACAAAAACAAAAGAAAACGTTCACCCTCAACCAAGCCTATAGATCCTGCAAGCAATCCTTCTCCATCAACAAGAAAATCAGATCATGCATAGGTTCCAAGACATCAAATTTCTCTTTAAGAGATTCAAAGGACTATGTATTATTCTAGCTTCAGTCATCAAAATCCAACATTTACAATGAGTTCCAATGCAATATTTATACTGCAAATGAGGAGGTGGAACTCTTCTAGGGTTCAGAATGTCATTAATGCTTCTTGCCCTTTGAAAACCACGCAGGGCACAAGGTAAGAATATCTACAGCTTCTCTCTGTTTAAATAACATTGTATTATTACTGAGATAAAGATAAGTGGAAAATATTGCCTTTAAAGCCTTATCATATCTTTATTAAAACTGTCCTAACAATTTTTAAATATCTTCTTTTGTGTAATAACAGCCAATTTTCCCTTTGGGATAAAGTGGGCCAAAGGTGTTAGTTTGATTTATAAAGGGAATAACTGCTCCTTTTGATGTATCCAAGGCTATCTTTAGCTTATATTTCCTTTGTTTTATCATTAAACTGCTTTTAAGGCCCTTTAGCCTTGATCTATCTTTATTTAATCTATTTTGAGGCTTTGATTTAGCCTTAAGCCTTTATCATCATTAAACTGTGTTCTAAGGCCTGATTATGCCTTTTGGCCTTTATAATTCACCATTGTTGTTCCTTAACCCTTTATACAGTTTTAAACCTTTTATTATTTGTCATTTAGCTTTAAAACTTTGATTAGGCTTTCATCCTCTGCTTCTTCATTGTTTTAACACCCTTAATCATTAATCAAGCATTCCTCGTTGTCTTTCTCTGTTTCTGTTTCTACACAACTACTTTATTTATCCTTGACTGCGCATTCACTTTGTAGTCTTTTAAGGAAAATAAAACTGCAGGTGGCCTTTCTGATCTTTCGGGGAGTAATTGCTTTGGTGATTCAGCATTTAAAGCCTTCCCCCTGCTGATCTGTCATAATTTATCACTTTTAAACCCTAATTAGGCCTTGATATTGCTTCTAGGCCTTTGTAATCATCTTTGGAGCCTTTAAACCTTTTCTGTTGACTGCATTCACCTTTAAACTGTGTTTTTAAGCTTAAAACTATAGGATTAAATCTTTAATCCTTCAATCTTTGCTTTCTCTTCTTTGGTTTTGTGTGCAAGGTTTTTTGTTTTAACTAGTGATCATGAAGACACTGATTAAAACCTTTGAATTAAAAACCCCATATTTCCTTTTTCTTCGCCTTTCTGGCCCTTGGATCACCATTTAAAGGCTCTTCGCCACTGTAACTTGACTGTGGGCGGGCCTACACATAAACCTGTCATTATAACCTGCAATAAACAAAAATATTAATAAATCCTGCGCTTTTGGGAAAAAATTGTTTTTCAGAGGTTTATGAGGGCGTATGGCAGTCGAAGGAATGCTGCAGAGGGAGGAAATGTATGCAGGAGGAAGTTTCATGGCGGAAACCTACAAAAACAGGATTCAAAAAGACTTTGACGCGAAAAATGGGAAAAGTGGTTTTGGTGAAAACCACAGTGGTTTTCGTGTTGAAGTTGGGCGGTTAGCAATTTTTCCCAAATCGAACACGATTCCATACATTTTGTGACACGCGTCCCCCATGAAACCACCGGTTTCACATGGATTTTGGTGTTTAAACCCCGACGATAAAATCTACACGAAATTGATCGTAGGCCATTGGATCTAACGGGAAAGATCCAACGGCTATGAGAGAGTATGACAGATGGAAAGGTGCTCAAGCGAGGAAAAAAGTGGAAGCCAGGTGGCAAGCACTGATTGGGAGAGGCGGTTGGGTCGTGGGAGGTGGGTCCGGAGGGGTTGGGTGTCGACTTTAAAGGAGAACTATCATATCAAATGAATCAATGGTGGGCATTGAGTAGGGGTGAACAGGTAGAATAGTTCAGGAAATGGGGAGGTATGGTGGCCGTTGGATCATATAGATCAACAGTTGAGATCTATTATGGGGGGGTGGTTGAGTGTACGAATGAAAACATCTGCAGTGTGCCCCTACAATTTACCCTAGCCGTTAGATCTGTGATCTATATAGTCAAAGGGTCAACTACGGGGGTAGTGGGGAGTATGAGTCACTTGTGGTCGGGTGCCCCTGTAGTGGCCCCGACCCATTGGATGGTCGGGATGGACGTTTGAGATCCATTGAGGAAGCCACAGGCGGGGAGGAAGGTGGATGAGTTGGGAGGAAAGGGAGCCGTCAGATCAGGGCCCAAGGCCTTTGATCAACGGCTGAGAATGCCCCAAGAAATCAACAGAAAAAATGGAAAAAGGAAAAAGGAAGGGGGTTTAAAGAAAGGCGCCGGGAAGTAGTTCTGTGGGTGGAGCAAAGGACCAAGAGCTAAGGCGGGAAGGGCTAAGAGGTTGACGGGAGATGGAAAAGGAGGGGAGGGCTGACAACTGTCGATCTTGGTAGATCGATGGTGGGGATCCAATCGGAGGTTGAGCATTGACGGGGGAGAACAAAAGTAAAATGAAAAGAAATGTGAAATGTTGATGTCGATGGGGGCTAAAGCCCGGTGCTGGGGCACAATCCCGTGAAGAGATGAGGTGACCAAGAGCCAAAGGAAAAGGGGCCATCGGCTAGCGCGGATAATTTTAAGTGCTTGGTCCCAGCATTTGGACACATGAAAAAGAAGGAGCAAAAGTCTTAAGCCCTCAGGGGCTTAAAGCCTATATACAAAAGGTAAAAAACAAACGTTTTTAAGCCTTTTTGGATGTTCTGATAGGGCAAGATAAGCATTTTAAATCAAATAAAGGGTTCTTTCCATTTAAAAATGGTTTTTAGGAGGAAATAAAGTTCAAATGAGAAGGGAAAAAAGGGGATTTTTCAGAGGAAATGGAGTTTTTTATAAAAGAAAGAGGTCCTTTTAAAGGGTAAAATGACTGTTGAGAAAGGAGTAAATGAGTGAAATGTTATGAGGAAATGGACAACTTAGGGATAATGAACATAGTGAGATTTCCAAAATTCATAAATTTTCATGAGAAGTTTGTTTTGGAAATTCATGAACTAATCTAGCCATCATCAGATATAACATAATTTATAGATGGCTAACAATGGCTCCACTTGGGGAGGACAACTTGCCCTTTAGGTGTCCAGAACCTCCAGTTTATCAATCTCTGGATTTCAGAAGACTAGTGCCTTATCGATTGGGCAGATTTCTTCTTTTCTTGCTAATCTTTTCTGAAAAGGACAATTTTCATCAATCTGCAACATGTAATTTCTTCAAAACAACATCTCTACCTACCCAATCTTACTTTGACCTAGCATTTTTTCTTCTTTTTGAGTGCATTTGAACTAGCAAACTCTTTGACATTTTATTTTTGAAAACAAAAAATAGACTATCTAATCCTATCCTTATTTCTTCCAAGAGTCCAGATTAAACTGTTGAACTCTTTATTTTTCTACCTAAGCTACTATCTATCAAGATTAAGTTGTTTGACAGATTTTATTCTCTATATTCTAAAACAGAAATTTAAACACAGTCAAATCAGGATTAGACTGTCTGATTGGCTATGTTGTCTATGGCTGTATGTACAAGTTGCACATAGACTTTTATTAGCAGCAAATTAAAACAAAACTGTGAAGGCTTAAGATCTGAAAATTATAAACATCCTTCCATTCTTTTTCAGCTCTAATTTTGATCCTTTTTTAGCTGTCCTCTTCTTCTTTAACTGGTTCAAGTTTTCAACATGTTAGAACCAGTCTTTTTGTATCTTTGGCTCAGGTTTTGATCTGATTAAAGCCATTCTTTTCTTTTGTTTCTTTGGTTCAGATTTTGAGTTTGTTTGAACCATTTTTCTATCCTGATCTATTTTATTGGTAAGCCAAGATTATACAGTTTGGAAAATCTTCTTCACTAACCTATCAGCATGAAATTCAAATTTACTCAATCATGTTTAGGATGTATGATTGAATAATTACAAGTAGTGGCATTTGGGCTTGCACACAAACACTATTTTTCCTAAAAGTGAATCAGAAAGATAAGGCCATGATTTGTCTTCTGTGAGGCATCGTATCTATCTCTTTGGTTCTGTTTTGAGCATGTGGAACCAGTATCCTTTTAATCTCCTAATCTATCTTCCTTTGAACAAGTTAAGTCTGAAATAATGTTTTCTCAATCAACTTTTATACTAACTTGTCAACATAAATTTAAAGTATGTTCAGCTATGATTAGGCTAGATAACTGAACAATATATCCCTTTAAATCAGTAGTGGCATTTTGACTAGCTCACTTTCAAAAATTCTCTTTTTAGGTACGGGGTTGTACCCCTTTTGAATCTGCCCTCTTTTGTTTTTATTTTTTATTGTTTTTGTATTTTGTATATTTTCTTTGTGTTATGTACAATGAATAAAAATTTGGGACTAAGACTCTTGACAGAAATAGTGTTTGAGCATCCTGCCATTGACAGGACCTCCAAATATTTCAGTTCCATCAAGCTCCTTCAAAAATAAAGAATTGTTGCCTATCACTGAATCAATGATATAGGGACCTTTCCACAGATTTTCAAATTTATCATGTTTGCCTTTGTCTTCCCTTCTGGAATCCCATTTTAGAACTATATTTCCAACTTGAAAATCATTGGCTTTAGTCCTTCTATCAAATAATTTCTTGATTCCTTCTTGGACTACTTGTGTCCTTTTATATACTTCCTTTCTTGATTGTTGCAGATGAATGGTCTAATTGATCCTCCTTTTCATATCATTTTCTTCAACTTGGTTCTCTTGAAGGAGCTTCATGACTGGGACTCCTAGAGATGTTGGGAAGACTGCATCTATGCTGTACATGTAGAAATTTGAATAACTGATATGTAATTCACCGATATTCTCCTGATCACACACTATTTGACTTCATGCACAATACAGAATCTCTTCTACCATTGATCATTACATGCGGAAATAAAATCAATTGCATGCACACATTAAAACCATAAAAAATTGCACATGAGACATTAATTTTATGGGAAAAGCTTGGCTTTGAAAGCCACAACTATGTATATATTATATGTCATAGAGATCATGTAACAATCATCATACAAGGCTCTCACAATCTCTCTCACAATCTCCAATTGCTACACACTAATCGAACCATGATCTTTAAAATCCGTAGGTCTTTGCAATGCCCAAACTTGCCTCTCTTACGCAATCCCTGCTGAAGAATAGCTCATGATGAGTTCGAATTACCCCAGCCTTGCTCACGCAGTCTTTAAAGGCATCTCTACTGAGTGTTGGATGCAAACCATGCATCACTATAGTCACAACTGATAGTCACACTGCTCTTTCACCTATCTCTCCACTGGTCTCCACTGAAACTGTCCATGCACTGAAGTTAACTGATGTATTCTTTAGTTTATTAATGAGTTTATAATTGGTGAATTAATTAATAATTAATTCACACTCTCACTAGTTTATCAATGGATTAGACTATACACAACTAGCTCAACTATGTTTAAGATCGGATAAGCGAACACAACTCCATTAACTTCCTCAATCAACTCCACCAAACTCTCTCACACTGATTCTTTGAAGTCTTCATGCAATAGCTCTACTTAACCCATGGAATAGCATAATTCCTTCTGTCAACTCTTGTGCCACATCTGTGCCGCTGCGCCCAAGTGCTCGAGAGAATAAGATAATGTTTAGAGTCCAAATATTATTAAGAGCTAATAATATTCGACATATCGATTTTTTAAGCGCCAGTCTAAAAATAGATTCCGCCCAATATCGCTAAAAATAAAGTCCATCTATTTTCCAACTTAGTCAACTATCACAAATAGCATCCCGCTCACTAGAATATGATTGACATAGTCTAAAAATAGACTTTGCGAGAAAAATCACCTGTGTGGGCCCCACCTAGTTTAGGTGATCACTTTCCAACTAGGATCAGGAATGATGTTTCAGGATGCCTCCTTCACTGTTTCTTGTTGAAATCTTCAACAGTACACTAACTGATAGGGAGACATGCCGATGGATTTTTTAGTAGTCAATCTATCAGCCCATAAGGCATGGACAAGCTTATTATGCCAAGATTTTTTATTCTGTTCTAACAATTTTTTGATGATATTGATAAGGATTTTGTTGGAGGATTCAGCTAGAACATTTCCTTGGGGCTAGTAGGCAGTTGAATGACCTAAAGTGATCTGATATTTATAGCAGAAATCTACCATCTTTTTGGACCTGAAGGCAGCAGCATTGTCTGTGATTATTTTCCTAGGACAACCAAATCTGGATAGTATGTTGGTTTCAATGAATTTTATGATGACAGAGTCAGTAGCATTCCTAGAAGGTATGGCTTCTATCCACTTGGTAAAATAATTAGTGGCAGTGAGGATCCACTTGTGTTGGGCTAAGGATGATGGGTGAATCTCCCCAATGAAGTCCAAACCCCATTGTTGAAATGGAGCCTCAACACTGATAGGCTGCAAAGGTAGTGGTAAGATTTTTCTCCTGCCATCAAAGATTTGCCACTTGTGGTGGGACATGACTAATTTATGGGTGTCTGGGAAGAGGGTAGGCCAAGAGTATCCAGACCTGAGGATTTTGTTTGCTGTGGTCTTCCAATTAAGATGTCCTCCACATTCTCCCTCATGAAGCTCGTGCATGATTTTTCCTGCATCAACCTCAAGTAAACATTCAAGTGAAATCCCCATAGAATTTTTCCAATACAAAATTCCATCTAATATACAATAATTTAAAGCCTTCTATTTGACAAATCTGGCTTTTGTTTTTGACAAAGAAGGAGGAGCATTCAAATAATGTAACACATATATGATGCCAGCATACCAAGGAGAGTTTATGAATGTTTCTTCAATGAATGGTGTTGTGCATTCTTCTATTTCTTCCAAAGCATCAACCATGTTCATATCTAAAGCTTGGAATTTTGACTCAGCCATGAGTTTTGCTAATCCCAGCCCTTTGATGAGTTTGGTGGGCCTGATCTCTAAGTCATATTCTAAAATGATAGAAATCCACTTGCCCCTTTTATCATCAGGGTCTTGATTAAGTATATCTTTGACAACCGTGTTTGGCACAAAGGCTATGATATGTGAATGCCAAATATAAACTCTAAAATCCTTTAAAAATTTGATTAAGGCAAGGACTTGTTTCTCCATAATGTTATACTTTAGAGGTGCATCCCTTAAGGCTTTGCTGAAGAAAGCTATAGGCTGCCCTTTCCCCATGACATTATTTTGTAGCAATACTGTTGCCACAGTATGTTCAGAGGCAAAGGAGAAAATGTAAAAGTCTTTGGTGAATTCAGGGCTGATTAAGACTTGTGTTTGTGTGAGTGCTTGTTTTACCAGCTCAAAGTATTTTTTTGCTTCCATATTCCACTTCACTCCTACTTCCTTTTTCAACATATTCGTTATATTTCTTAAGAGCTCAGCAAGGTTAGGGATGAATCTTCTTAGGAAGTTAATCTTTCCAATGAAAGATTGTAGTTCTTTAATGTTCCTAGGATGGCTGATTTGTAAGATGCCTTCTATTTTTTTGGAATGTATCTTGATTACTTCCTCAGAGATGATGTTACCTAATAGTTTTCCTTCCTGAAGGCCAAACAGAGTTTTCTTAGGATTTAGGGACAGGCCATAGTTTCTGCATTTTTCAAAGACTTTTCTCAAGTGGACTAAGTGCTCCTTATCAGTTTTAGAGTAGACAGTGATGTCATCAAGGTATATTACTATGAAATGACCTATGTATTCTAAAAAAGCTATGCATTCATCAAACCAAATGGCATTTTAACATACATGAACACCCCCCAACGTGTAGTGAAAGCAGTTTTAAGTTGATCACTTGGAGAGACTAGGACTTGGTTATAACCTGAGAAGCCATATAGTAAAGAGATTATTTTTGACCCAACTACCTTTTGGAGTATGTGATCCATTTTAGGTAAAGGGTAATTGTCTTTCAGGGTGGCTTTGTTCAAATTTTTGAAGTCAATACAAGGCCTAATTTCCCCGATCTTTTTCCTAACTGACACAAGGTTGGACACCCATTCTAAGTATCGGACAGGGACTATGATCCCAGCATTGTACATTTTTTATTTCTTTCTCAACTGAGGGTAATAGGAGGTGATTTATTCTTCTCAATTTTTGTTTAAATGGTTTCTGTTTTTCTTTGAGAGGAATTTTATGTTGGATGATTTTGGTGTCATAGGATTTCAAGTATTCATACCCCCAAGGAAACACATCTTTAAATTCTCTAAAAAGCTCAATGTATTTCTTTCTTATGTGAGATGGGAGAGTTTTGGACAGCTTGACCATTTTGGGCTCTTTCATCCCTCCAATGTTACACTCTTCTACATTTGTTTCAGTAGGTTCCATCTTGGGTTTTTTAGCTACATAATTGAAATCAAACAACTCTTCTAGTGGTGTAAGGCCTCTTGGAAAGGTGTCATCTTTGTCTTACAGAATTCCAATTTATTTTTGATCTAATTTATCAAATACTTCTGAAACACAAGGGTTTTGAAGGTGGTTTATATCATCATTAAAGGGCAGCTCTATTTTGGGAGTTTCTTTTTCAACAGATTTATTTCTTTCAAATCTTAAACTCTGTTTTGCACTTGAAAAGTCATTTCTAGATTGCAGAAAATCCTCTATTTGGTCATCATTTTCAAACACTTGCCAATGGTTCAAATTTTCCGGTATAGTAGGCCTGTTCTTTATTTTTATGAGGCATTGGTTATTTTCATGAGGTAAAGAGAAATTGTTGGCAGCAAAAGCAAGCTCATTGGCAAGGCAGTTTAGGGCACTAGGGATGAAAGTAAGTTCATATTTCTCAAAGGTTTTGAGAAGATCTAGGGCAAAATTTCTATAATCCCTTAACCTAAGGTTCTTGGCTAAATATTCTCCCTTAATTTGATTTATGATTAGTTCAGAATCTCCTTGGATCAAGATTTTCTTGTCTTTGAGATATTTAAGTAAGTATAGACCAATAAGAAGAGCCTCATACTCTGAAACATTATTGGTGCATTGAAAATATAACCTATAGGAATGACCTTCATTTTTGTTATGGATCCAAACACCAGCCCCTGATCCGACCTTAGGATAAGAGCCATCAAAGCTTATATGCCAAAAGGTGTCAATTTCAGTTTTGTCAATGTTCTGTACTTCGGGGCTGCTAGAGTTTTGGGAATCATTTTCTTGATTAGAGAGCCGGTTTGATTGTTCTTGGGGACTTAGTTCTCTCTCATTGTCATTCACTTGTTCACTTATGTCATTTTCATTGTACAGGATGAAAGAGTCGAGGTCTGAGTGAATGGAATAAACTGGTGTGTTATTTGGCTTATCTAGGTTACTCGCCATGTATTTCATGTGGGATTCCCGGTACAATCTTCTTGTTTGATTGAAGACTGGGATGGTGGCATGGGTCATGTCCATTTGAAGGCTGCGCTGGAGTTTGGCCCCCCATGATCTAGATATAATCATGCCATACTTTGGGGGAATGTCAGCCACAACTATATCCATGACTAGACTCTTAGCGGGAATTTGTGCCAAGTTGACACATAGATCCTTGATTAGGCCTAGACACTTAACCCTACTGGAATCAAAAGAATACAAGTATTTGTAAGGCTTTGTGATTTCTAGGCCCAATCTCTCCATCACAAAATTTGGCATGAGATTGTGTGAGGCACCGGAGTCTAGCATAGCATTATGCAAAATTTTATCATGTATGTTAAGACTTACATAGAAAGGAGGGACTGCTCCTTCTTGATACTTTCCCTCTTCTTCAGGACCAAACAGTCTTTTTGTTTTATCATTAGTTAAATTTAAGTTATCAGTGTCCTTGCCTATGTTTAACACTTTGCAAATCTGGGATCTATATACCTCTTGGTTTACCAATTCAGTGAGGGGTATAGTGATCTTGATTTTGGCAATTTCCCCCTCAAAACTGAAAGGTGCAGGTGTCTTTATTGCATTTACATCAGTTTTATCAGCCATGAACTTTTCTATATTTTTAATCTGCTAATTATGACTTGATGGTTTGGACAGTATTGTTTTTTCAGGGACACTATTTGAAGTGCTAGGGCAACTTGAATCATTACTAGGCTGACTAGTCTTTTGCTTGTTTGGTTCAGTTTTCTTAGCCATAGTATTCGTGTTTTCTGCTATCTTTTTAGGGATTGATTCAGATGTTTTTCTAAAAACAGTGTTTGGCTGATCTATTTTTGGGATATCTTTACTCTTCTTGCTCCTAAGGTTATATTTCTTATGGACTTCCATTATGGCATTCTCAAATCCTAATCTATAGTCTTCAGAATCTTCATATGATTTCTCATCATCCGAACCTGTTAGGGCTCCGTAGTTTGCAAGATTGGAAAATAAAAACACTGTAGAGCCTACATCAAAACCACTTTGGAATCTGAGGATCTAGCCATCCTAGATTTAGAGAGGGATCTCTCTATGTATGTGTTCAAAGATATGATCTTTAAGGCTTTTAGTATGATATTAGGCTAGTTATGAGGAACAGGGTTTTTGTTTGTTTTGGTTGGGCAAGGATATAATGAAGATGAAGGAAGTCTATATGAAGGGTGAAGGTGTGAGTAAGTGAAAGAATGGTTCAACTGATAAGATAGGCAAGGAGCAACATCAATCCATTGGGCTATGGAGTCATAAGAGGATTTAGTTGGACAGCAAGGTTCAAAAGTGGTCCATGGGGCAAGTCATCTATGTCAAAGGATCTCTTTAAGTTGATTTTATGGAATGAAACACTAAGAAATGGAGTGAGGGAAATCAAATAGATGAGGGAACAAAGGACAGCCTAAGATCAAGTAAGTACTTTGAAACTAGCCTGCTTTTGGCATGCATTGAAAGGAAAAAACACAAAGTAATCTAAGATCAGGTAAGTACTTTGAAACTAGCCTCCTTTTGATGTACTTTCAAGAGAAAAACATTTAAAAACATAGAATAGCTTAAGATCGAGTAAATACTTTTAACTTAGCCTGCTTTCAGCATATTCAAACGGAAAACATTCAGGATAAACATAAAAATTAGTTTAAGATCAGGTCAGTATTTTTAAACTAGCCTGCTTTCAACATACTCTTAAGGGAACTTTTCGAAGCAACCGTTGGAGATAAAATAGAGGACAGGGCTAACCATAAACTTCTCTAGCTCAAATTTAAATAGAAAATTTCTCAAGAACATTTAAAGACAAAATCTCAAGTTTTACTCAGGAAACATGGGCTTGCCAACACTTCACTGGTTATACTCTATTGAATTACCTACAAAACACATTTAGAAGAAAACATAAAGGATAAAGATTTATCAGTGAGATTTAGGGTACTTTAGAAGTAATTCCTAATCTATATTTGTTGTTCTTTATCAGAGAATAGTGGACAAAATGAAAACATAAAGAAAATAACAATTTATAGTGAGAATCACATCACCATTGACATAGACCAGGATCCCATAAATCAGCTATTTGTATTTGATGTTCAAACCAGTTACAATATTAAAGTCCAGTGGGTCTCTACAACTTCAAACTTCTCATCTCAGCTTATGTATCTTCAATTACAAACAGAGCTACAACAGCTTCAAAAGCTATTTACATACAACAGATATCCAGAGACCAACCTCTAAATTGTCTTCTATAGAAGTATTTATAGAAGAATGAGGAGGTGGAGTGTAAGAAGGGTTCATTTGTTCAATTAATACAGAGTAATGGTTTATTGACCTTTGGGAGGCCTAAGGGAGAAGATTTCGAATTCTCATCTATGTTTTAATCAACTTTACATTAAATTTCATCAACTTCAGTTGCTTTTGTTGACTTTGAGGGTTTTAGGTAGGTTGGTAGTTAATTTTGAGCTGTCTTAGGCAAATATCTCTGACTGTGCTTTCATTGTGCCTTATTTTGAGGAAATAAACCTGTAGGTGGCCGTTTTGGCCTTAATTACCTCACTGATGTGGCATTTGGAGGCTTTTTTTTGCTAATTTGTCTGTTTTGTGGCTAAAAAAACACTGTTATAACTTTGATTCGACTTTATGCCCTCGTAATCATCTCAAAGTCTTTAATCCTGATATGCTGACTGTTTTTCACTTTTCAAACACTTTCTGCTTTATCCACTATGTCTCTATCTTAAAAAATCATTGGTTAAATCTTTTGATCCTTGGTTTTGTTAGCCACCTGTAAACTTTGTTATATCAAAAGGTGGCTAAGACTTTTGAGCCTTCAAGGAACAAATTTCATTGCTAAAAATTGTTGTCTCTTGAAGACTCTTGAAGGCCTCATGCCTTTCCTCTGTCCAAAACTTCACTCACTGTTTCCCTTCAACACTCAGAAATCATGCTGGTTTCCAGGCCAGAATATTGTTGTAAGCACCATTTCCCTTTTCCTCTTTTCCAAAGCTAACCTCATTTATATCCCTCTATTTTCCCACGAAAATCCCTCCTTTTCGTGTTTTTCCCATTCCGCTTCATCAAAACCCCTTGACAAGGTTGAAAACACCTTCTTCTTTTTTTGCCTTATCGGAACCCCTATAACCCTTTGAAAAACATCAAAAAACCATAAAAACCTATATTTTGTACATTTATGGTTCTTAGCCCCTTCCCGCATAAATCCCTGGTCGTATGACCCTTCATATGACTCTCGGCCCCGCATTCGGGCGCCAAGTATTTAAATATTTCTCCGCCCGAAGTATTAAAACCTTTGGTCATCTTGATTTTTAGGTTTTTAATAATTTTATAACTTATATGCCGGTTCGAATTTCAAATTGACCTCCACCGTCGATCCGATCTGCAGATCGACGGTGCGGAGTCCTTCTCCCTGTAGTCCCCGCCGTCCATAAGCCAATTGCCCAAAACCGGCAGTATCCAGCACCACCTTTGGGCAAAAGATATTTTCCCCCGATCACCAGCGATTCCATATATCGCTTGACATGCGTCCCGTGTACTTTTCAAAACCACCGTCCATCGCGCGCTAACGTTCGGACATGGACGCCAAGCGATATCACTCTTCACCATCCGATCTGGGGTGGGCCATCCAACGGCTACCACTCTTCGAAGACGCCTGATCGTTAACCAGGCTAAGGCACAATGGTACCCACGTCTCCGCCGTCGATCTGATCTGCAGATCGACGACCCATATTCCATCACCCTGATTCCGTCACCCAGTCAACGATTCTTCGTTTTGATTTTCTCCCTTGATCCCGACCGTCGATCTCTGCGCGATCAACGACTCTGATTTAATATTTCCTCCGCCTTCTCCGATTAATCTCGACCGTTGGATGATGCCATCCAACGGCCACGCTCCCTCCCCATGCCTCTGCAGCAATAGACCTATAAACACATGGATTTTATAATTTTTGTTTGTATTTTGCAGGGTTTCAATGATTTCTTTGCTAAGTCTGAAGAAATTCCAGAGGCAGAGGGTGACGATCCTCTCGCCCCTGATTCATCATAGGAAATCACTTGCATGTTTTAAAGTTCATGTTTCATCGATGTTTCATGAGGCATCGATGCCATTGGACCCCTGCGCAGCCCTGCATATTTGCAAAAACACACAGAATCGGGCACAGTTCAAGAGTATCAGTGACAAAGACCAGAATGGACCAGAACAGATTATTAAAGACAGATTTGCGGGGATCACGGCTAAGAATGTTTATCAAAAGCGTAATCCCAAATTAAAACACAGTTTAAATAAAATCTTAAGTGTTTTAACGACAGGAATGCCTCCACCGCCACATCTGAGGCAAATTGATACCTCCCAGCTATCGAAATGCCACCTGTGCCTCAAAATAATCAATCAGAGGCCAAAGTTATTGATAAAAGGAAGAAGTTCACCTTAGCGCATCCAGAGAGTTACTTCTGTGAGGAAACTTAATGAGAAATATATCTGCAGAGTAACCCCGACACCATACAGAGCCTCAAAAGTCAACAAAAGCTCCCACCGAGCTTAATCTTTATGAAAAAACATTTAATACAGAGGACACCTATGTAAGTTTCTTATTGAGCCCCCAAAAATGGCCAAGAAACCATTAATTCTGTATTAATTGTAGTTGAGATCTTTTATCTAATCTCACCTCCTCATTCTTCTATATATACTTCTGCGGAAGATGAGTGAGGGGTTGGTTGTAGAACTTTGATATACACTTGAGCTAGAACTTCTGATTGTAAATAGTGTTCACTGGCTCTTGGAGCTTTGCTTGTGATAGATAAGTTAGGTTGAGATGTGTAGATGATTGCTAAACTAAAGCACTGGACTTGAAGCTGTAACTGGTTTGGAGCATTAATACAAGTTGATTTATGGGATCCTGGTCTAAGTTGACGGTGATGTTTTTCTCCTTGTAACTTGTTATTTTGTTTCCTGTTTTCACCTTTTTCCATTTTCTCTTATAAAGAACAACATGCATGGAGTTAGGACCTACTGTATATCGGTAACCTTCTCTGACTGAAAATCTTTATCTGAATGTTTTCTTCCAATCTGTGTTATTTAGGAATGATTTGATTCAGTTCAAGCATAGGAATGTTGGCGTTCCCTCGTCTTATTGTCTTAGCTGAACATTATTCTCAGATGTTACTTTCAGTATATGTTAGGTGAAGATGAACTGAGGAATATATGGCGAGCCTTGGTCCCAGTTTTATTTCCACAACCGTCTGAATGTTTCCCTTGGAATGTGTCAAAATCTGGTTAGTTTCAAAGTACTTACCAGATCTTAGGCCATTCTGTGTTATCTTTGTGATTGTCTTAAAATTAACCAAGTAAATCAGAGCTAGGAGAGGATTTGTGGTGAGCCCGGCATGCTAGTTTCTACTCCAACAATTGCCTTCAAGTTCCCCAAAGTTTTTAAATGTTTTCTATTGAAAGTGTATCAAAGGCTGGCTAGTTTCAAAGTACTTACCAGATCCTAGTTTGCTTTCATGTTTTTCTTGAGTTTATGTCAAAGGCTGACTAGTTTTAAAGTACTTATCAGATCCTGGGCTACTCTTTGTTCTTCATCTGTTTAAATTCCCTTTATTTTTGTCTCATTCCATTCAATAAATCAAATCTTCAAAGAGATCCTTAGACATAGATGACTTTCCCCATGGACCACTCTTGCCTCTTGCTGTTCCAATTAAATCCTATTATGACTCCATAGCCCAATGGACTAAAACCTGAAATTATTTATCTTTTTGACCAAAGCTTACCCTTATTGCTTGCAACTTCTCACCTTTGAAACTCTTTGCAGTCAGGGCTTTTCACCTCAAACAGTAATCACGCTCAACCATCCAAAAGAAAAACAAAACCTTGGTCTTTATAACTAGCCTAATATCATTACCCAAAACTTCAAAGACAAATCCATCTTTGTACTTATTGGAGAGATCCCTCTCTGGATTCAGGAGGGCTAGATCCTAGAATCCCAAAGTTGGTTGAAACGATGTTGTTTCTGTGATCGGACTTTGCCAATCTTGCTTATTACAGATTCCTAACATTTCTGGCGACTCCGCTGGGGATTCCCTTTAAACTTCAAAAACCTTTGTGAGTAAGAAGCAGCCTTTTCAAGCACTACCAAGAAATGGAAATCAGGATTAAACTTGTTTGAATCAGTGACAAACTAGGTAAACCTTAGGATTCTCATAAGCCTTCTTCTAACCTTGAAAAATCAGCTAGCTTAGCCAAAGAGTAAACTGTCTTTGTCTCATAACCGTAGCTAAGTTTTGAAACAGAGTTAAGATATTCTTAAAAAACCACACAACTAAAAAATAACTCAGAAAAACAAAAAAATATTTCAGATTGGTAGTAAAACACTTACTCTTACATTTCACTTACATTTTGTTGTGTTTTACCCTATACTCTTAGAAAAAGTCTGGAAAGGGCTAGGTAGCCTCCGGATCTCATCCTCTTTCAAAGGAGAAATATCTAGTAAATGCCCTCCCAGTCAATCTCTGGTTAGAGATTTTTTTGTTTCGGGATATCCTTAAAAGGGATATTTCACAAGCACTGTGGTGGACAGTGTACCTCCTAGAAAACACCTTGAACCTTCCACCTAGTGACTCCAGAATCCTGAACAGACCTTAAGAATCCACTGGGAAGAACCCTTATCATCATAACATATTTCAAGCTCAGTTAGAGGACTGTAGGATTAAGAATTGTGTAAAAAGACTAGTTAACTTCTTAAATATTGTCATACCTGGGTGAACTTGTCTTGTTTATTTGGGTCTCAAGAACACTGCATAGTGGCTCCTAGAAAGATTCACACTAGAGCCCATCCTAACCCTGATCCACCCGAAGTAGTTGATAACCCAGAAGGTATCCTTAGGAAGTCTCCTAAGATTAAATTATCAACTATTTTCAGATCACCCTCGAGAGCTAATTCAGTTCCTGAAAATCTTTCAGCTCTACGACAATCACAATTTGACTTAGTAAATCCCTTTAGAACTAGGTCTCTTGGTGATTTAGATCAGTTAGATTCTGAGTCTTCACTATCATCTCCTGAAACAAGTGAACATCTTGGCAGCAGAGAAACAACACCTCTTTATTTGCATTTTCTTCACAATTTAGGTGTCTTTCATCCAATATCAACTCAGCCATCTATTCTTGGTCCATCCACTTCTGCTCACCCTACATCCACTTTTCAAACCACTCCACTTCAGCCCACTTTCCCTTGTGTTAATACACCTCTTGTAAACCCACCCCCACCACATATCATGGCAGCATGGTATGTTCCCTTAGTTCTTCCTGTACCATTAGTCAACCTTCCACAGGACTATCAGTCCAAAATTCCATTATATGATGCTAGTAATGCTACAACTGCATCACAACATGTGGATAAGATGAATGATTACTTTGACAGAAATGAAATTGATGATGATTCTATCAAACTTAGATTATTTTCTCAAAGTCTGGGGGGAGAAGTAAGAAAATGGTTTAAAGGCTTAACTCCCCATAGTATCAATAATCTACAAGCCTTCCATCAAAATTTCTTAAACAAATGGGAAGTAAAGAAAAACCCTCTCCAAGTTCTTTCTGATTACGAGAACCTCCATAGAAACCCTGGGGAAAGTGTACAAGCTTATTGTACTAGATTTAACAGTATCTATAATGCACTTCCCCTAGAAATAAAACCTCCACAAGGCTCAGCTTTAAACAATTTTTCTGAAGGGTTTGACTCTGACATGACCTATCAGCTGAGAGAGAGAGAGATTTTGCAACTTTGGAAGAGATGCAAAGGGGTGCTCTTTCTGTGGAAATCAACTTAATGGAGAAGAGAGCGAGAATGAAAACTGAGAAGAGAGTATCTTTTAGAGAGGAATCCACCCCTTCTACTTCAAACTCGAAGATAGAGAGAATGATGGAAGAGATGATGAAAGAAATGAGCATAATTAAGAGAGTGCAAGCAAGCCAAAATCAAACTGCTCCTCAGAATAGAAATCAGAACCAGAATCAAAATCTTAGAAGGAACCAACCTCCAAACTGGCTTAGGGAAGATGATCAACAGATCACTCATCCCTTTCATCAAAACTATGTAAGTGAGGTTGAGGAAACAGATGAAATCACAGAGGAAGATGACATTAACATGTTTGGGGTAGAGAATGATGACTTTGAGATTCCTTATGATAAAAAACAAGGTCTTTATACACCTTATGATGACAAAGCAGATGATGATGAAAATTATTAACAAGACATGGAAAATGTCATCATAGAGACTCAAAGAGAATATGACCTTAGAAGCAAAACTAGTCAACAAACCCCCGACACCAAAACCTCTGACAAATCTTCTCAAAAAAACACTAAAACCAAGCCTAAAATGGTTAAACAAAAGGACAAAATAGTGGCTGTAAATTCTGATGATGGTAGAGAGAAAGACACTCAAAATAATGAAAAATAGAGTGCAGACCTTAGTAGTACTAACACTTCAGCTGGTACTCCTGTTAAAACAATTCTGTCAAGTGTAAATAAAACAAATCAGCAATCTGATATTGCTAATAAAGTGACAGCTAACAAGGCTAAAACCAGTTCTTCAAAGAGGCAAATTCCTTTCAGCCTAGAGCAGGAAATTTCAAAGATCAAAATCTATGTTCCCCTCACTGAGTTAGCTACACAACGTGTGTATAGGACCCAAATTTTGAAGGCTTTAAACCTTGAAGAGAATGAGGACACTGTCAATCTTAACGAGGACCAACCAGAACTTATATTTGGTCCAAAGATTGAAGGTAGATATCAAGAGGGACCTGTCCCTCCCTTTTATTTGAGTTTAAACGTTCATGACAAAATTTTGCACAACGCTATGCATGATTCTGGTGCTTCTCATAATTTAATGCCTAAAGCCGTGATGGAGAGCCTTGGTCTATAAATCACCGGACCTTACAAAGACCTTTACTCCTTTCATTCCAGTAGAGTAAAATGCTTAGGATTAATCAAAGACCTATGTGTTAACCTAGCCCAGATTCCAGCCAAATGTTTAGTCATGGATATTGTTGTGGATGATGTGCCCCCAAAGTATGGAATGTTATTATCAAGATCTTGGGGGGCTAAGTTACAAGGGACTATTCAAATGGACATGACCTATGCGACTATCCCTGTTTTCAATCAAACTAGAAAACTTTACAGGGATTCCCATATGAAATACATAGTTACAAGTCAAGACAGACCACAAAAATCTCCCCTCTATTTTGTAAACACAGACCTTGATTATTTTATTATGTTCAATGATGAAACACTTGCTGAACAAATCACTTTAACAGAATTAATGATCGATAGGAAGGAAGAGGAACATAATGCAGAAGTGTCAAAACAGTTTGCTGAACCTGTAAAATCTAGCAAACAAAACACAGGTCTTGAACTACGAATTACATGTCCTTCACTTTTAAACATTGAGAGTCAAGAAAGCAGTCCTAAACCCAACAGTATATCTTAGGAAATGAAAGAAATTCAACTAAGTGATGATACTCAAGAACAATCAGAAAGCACAGTAGATGAAGGGGACATTCACCAAACAGATGAAATTAAAAATAGTCCTCTGTGGAGTATGTATTTTGACGGGTCATGCACTAGAACTAACGCTGGTGCAGGTGTCTGGATTACCAACACTGAAAATGATCACACAAAAACCATTTCCTGCAAATTAAACTTTTAGTGTTCTAATAATATAGCAGAATATGAATCCCTTCTCTTAGGCTTACATCTATTGAAAAAGTTAGGAGCCAGAAGAATCAACGTACATGGGGAGTCAGAGTTAGTCATTAGGCAAGTCAATGGGGAGTATAACACAAATCATCCCAGACTTAGGGCCTACCGAAACGATGTCATGGATCTTTTGAAAACATTCGAGCAGTCCAAATTGATTTTTGTCCCAAGAAAAAGAAATATTTCTGCCCACAATTTAGCCTTTGCAGCTAGAACATGCTTGACGCCATTTGAGACGAAATATTGCACAACTCAAATCAAATTTAGACCAACTGTGCCTGATAATAAAAAGTATTGGAAGGTGTTTGACAATGACAAACAAATAGAAGACTTCATGCAATTCAGAAAGGAATTCGAACTAAACATTTCGGACTCAGATTATGATACAGACTGCAGTGAAGAAAATTTTCTTGGTGAAAAAGAACCGTCTCCTGAACTTGTCAACATAAACCTATTATCTAGCAAACTTGAAAATGAAACAAAAATGAATGCAGGGTCTGAAACAAAAGAGTTAGAAACTCTGCACTCTAAGGATGAAAGTTTGCCAAGTGGTCTAGCACCTTTAGAAGAGGTGTTTGATTTTAAAAATGTGGCCAAAAAGCCAAAACTGGAACCTGTAGAGACTGAAGTGGAGGAGTGCAATATAGGCAGTGAAGAAAAACCGAAAATGATTAAACTATCTAAAACTTTACCAGCTCACATTAAACTCAAATACCTAGAGTTGTTTAAAGAATTTTCTGATGTTTTTGCATGGGGTTATGAAGATCTTAAATACTATGACACTGAAATAATACAGCACAAAATTCCCCTCAAAGAAAACCAAAAACCATTTAAACAAAAATTGCGCAGAATAAACCTTGTTCAGTTGCCTTTGGTTTAGAAGGAGATCATGAAAACGTACGATGCTGGTATTATTGTCCCTATTAGATATTCTGAGTGGGTGTCTAATCTAGTGTCTGTTAGGAAGAAAACTGGAGAGATCAGGCTTTGTATAGACTTTAGAGACTCAAACAAAGCTTCATTGAAAGACAACTACCCTTTACCCAAGATGGATCATATTTTACAAAGGGTGGTAGGGTCTAGAAGAATTTCTTTGTTGGATGGCTATTCAGGGTATAATCAGATCTTAGTTCACCCTGCTGATCAATTAAAGACAGCTTTTACTACACCATGGGGCACCTTCATGTATGTGAAAATGCCCTTTGGTCTAATGAATGCTGGAGCAACCTTTCAAAGAGCCATGGACATAGCATTCTCGGAAGAACTGGGCTTCTTCATCATTATCTACCTTGATGATGTCACTATGTTTTCAAAAACAGATGAATAGCACTTAGAACATTTAAGAAAGGTTTTCAAGAAGTGCAAAAAGTTTGGAATATCATTAAACCCTAAAAAGACACTATTTGGTCTCCAAAAAGGAAAACTTCTTGGGCACATCATTTCAGAGGAGGGTATTAAGATAGATCCGAAGAGGATTGAGGCCATATTAAAAATCTCTCATCCTCAAAACATTAAAGAGTTGCAATCTTTCATTGGAAAGATTAACTTTTTGAGAAGGTTCATCCCCAATTTGGCTGAGCTCCTTAGGAATATCACAAACATGTTGAAGAAGGAGCAAGGGGTAAGATGGACCTTGGAAGCAAAGGAATCTTTTGAGCTGGTGAAACAAGCGTTAACCAAAACACTAGTTCTGATAAGTCCTGATTTTTCAAAAGATTTCTATATTTTCTCATTTGCATCAGAACATACCATCGTTGTTGTCCTTCTATAGAAAAATCCACAAGGACAAGAATATCCCATTGCATTCTTTAGCAAGGCATTGAGGGATGCCCCTCTGAAGTATAACATTATGGAGAAGCAAGCTTTTGCTTTGGTTAAAGCTTTAAAGGACTTTAGAGTATACATCCTTCATTCACACATCATTTCCTTCGTCCCAAACTCAGTTGTTAAAGACATTCTAACGCAGGACCCAGATGGTAAGAAAGGTAAGTGGATTGCTGTTATCCTTGAATACGATTTAGAGATAAAACCCACTAAACTCATCAAAGGCCATGGTCTAGCTAAATTAATGGCTGAATAAAATTGTGAATTTTTTGATATTAATATGATTGATGCTTTGGATAACCAAGAAGGAATCTCAATACTCATTGTTGAAAACCCTTTTATGAATTCTCCTTGGTATGCTGACATTATTTATGTTCTGCTTAATTTGAATACACCTCCTGGTTTGACAAAAACAAAGGCAAGGTTCCTAAAGTTAAAAGCTGTAAACTATTGCATTATAGATAAATGTCTTTATTGGAAAAATGCAAGTGGTGTATTGCTAAAATGTTTGCCTGAGTTTGATGCAGAGAAGGTTAAGTACCAGTTTCATGGAGGAGAGTGTGGAGGTCATTTTTACTGGAAGACAACAGCCAACAAAAATTTGAGGGCTGGTTTCTATTGGCCTACTCTTTTTCATGATGTGCATAAGATGATCCTAGCCTGTCACAAATGTCAACTTTTTGAAGGGAAAAGGAAACTGCTACCCCTGCCTCTGCATCCAGTCACTGTTGAAGCCCCTTTTCAACAATGGGGACTCGACTTCATAGGATAAATCCATCCCCCATCTTCTTCCCAGCATAGATGGATTCTCACCGCCACAGACTATTTCACTAAGTGGATAGAAGCCATACCTTGTAGGCAAGCCAATGATTCAGTTACTATAAAATTCATGGAGATTAAAATTCTCTCCAGATTTGGCTGTCCTGCTAAGATCATCACTGATAATGCAGCAGCATTTGGATCAAAGAAAATGGTTGAATTCTGTCACAAATATTAGATAACATTGGGGCTTTCCACGGCCTATTACCCCCAAGGTAATGGACTTGTAGAATCCTCAAATAAAATTTTAGTGAATATAATCAAGAAACTGTTGGAGGACAACAAAAAGTCTTGGCACTCAAAGCTTGTTTATGCACTTTGGGTTGACAGATTAACACTGAAAAAATCTATTGGCATGTCACCCTTCCAGCTTGTGTATGGTACTGATGCAATTTTTCCAAACAGCCTTGGTGTACCAGTAATGAAGTTGTTTCAAGAGCTGCAAACTGACGAAAATGACATGATCAGAAGGATAAATCAGACAATTCATCTTCAGCAAACTAGGGAGGAAGTTTATAACAAGGTATTGCAGAAACAGATCAGCATTAAAAAGATTTTTGACAGAAGAACAAAGGCCAGCAATTTCAAAATTGGGGACAAAGTTTTAAAGTGGGACTCAAGAAGGGAAGAAAAGGGCAAGCATGGGAAATTTGACAATCTATGGCTTGGCCCTTACTCTATTCATTCAGCTGCTGGTAACAATGCATTTTTCTTACAGGAGTTTAATGGAGCAGAATTGTTTGGGGGTCCTGTCAATGGCAGGATGCTTAAAAATTACTTCTCTTGATCCAAGACATGTTTTGAAGCCTTTTTATCTTTTTTCTATTATAAATATTTCGTCCACCATTGCATTCAAAGTTGTAAAAATCAAAAATACAAAAACAATGAAAACAAAGAAAAGAGGGCGAATTGTGAAAACACGAGAGGTATAGCCCCATACCAAAAAAGGGAAATAAATTCTGAAAGTGTGCAAGCTCAAATGCCACTCCTGAATAACACACTTCTAGTTAGTCAAACAGCCTAAACTTGACTAATTAGCTTTAAATTTTCTGCTAATAGGATAGTGAAATCGATTTTCCAAACTGTTTAAACTTGGCTTATCAGTAGATAGATTAGGATAGAAATTAAAGGTTCAAACATGATCAAAATCTGAACCTAAGTTTCCAAAAGAGATGACTCAAATCTATTTTATTTTTTGAGTCAAGAGATGTAAAAATCTAGTTCTAATTAGCTCAAAATCCGAACCAGAGAGCAAGGAAGAAACAGCTCACATAAGAGTCAAAACAGAGCTGTAAAAAGAGGAAGGAAGTGTTTTGAATTTCCGATCTTAAGCCTTCCATTTTTTATTTAATTTTCTGCAAAATAAATGTCTATGTGCAGTTTGTCTTTCATGCCATGGACCAGCATCAAGTTAGACTGTTTAATCCTGGCTTGAGTGCTTTTCAATTTCTGTTGTAGAATTTAGAGAATGAAGTCTGTTGGACAGTTTAATCCCAACGGACAGTAAATTAGGTAGATAAACATCTAAACTCAACTGTTTAATCTGAGTTCAGGGAGAAATAAGAAGTAGAAATATATTAGTTTTCCTGCTTTCAAAAGAATAAAATGTTGAAAAATATTTTGCCAATCCAAGTGCACTCTAATGAAGAAAAAATGCCAGATCAGTAGGATGGGGTAGGTAGAAAGTTTGTATTGATAAAGGTCCATTGTTTTCATAGCTGCTAATATGTTTTCAGTGAAGATCATCTCAGCAAAGGAAAAGCAGTCCAATGGATCAGGCACAGGTCAGCCTCCCGGAGAATGCAAGTCTGAAGTTCTTGATGCCTTCAAGAAGGCACCATCCCCAAGTGGAGCCACTGTTAGCCACCTATAAACTTTGTTATATCAAAAGGTGGCTAATACTTTTGAGCCTTCAAGGAACAAATTTCATTACTAAAAATTGTTGGCTCTTGAAGACTCTTGAAGGCCTCATGCCTTTCCTCTGTCCAAAACTTCACTGATTGTTTCCCTTCAGCGTTCCACCTTGACCCTTTGTACGTTCTACATAGGTGTCTGTTGCTTCTCCTGTGTCTTGGCCATCAGGATCGGGAAATCTTCAACCACATGGTCCAGCTGTCTACAATATTTGTAGGATTACTAAGTTGGGTTTGTGCAATCCCTTGCAAAGTGACCTAATTCCCCGCAATTATAGCAGATTAGCTGGCCTCTACCCCTACCTATGCTACCCCCTCGCCTCCCTCCCCTGCCCCTAGCCAGGGATCCTCCTATACCTATGGGGGATCTAGGTGATGAAGGGTCTGACTGTACCCTATATAGGTTTCCCTGGTCGATCATCAGATCATACGTTCGGCAGTTCTGTTCGTCATGTCTTACAGACCTACAAAACGTACACCACTATTGTACTTCTAGGATATATGCGGCAAGTCGGGGGCAGTGTTTGGTATCATGCAACCCAGCAACATGGTAGTTATCGTACCATAGCACCGGCCCACTTGGTCCTGCAGCTTCCCTGCGGTGCAACGAGCTGGGTCCCCCAACCTGTATGTAGTCTGCACGCAGCGAAAAATTATCTTTGGTGTGGCCATTCACCCTGCATCATATGCACCATCTTTCGAGACTGGCCTCCATCCTCACTCCTTGCGCAGATTTTGGATCTCCGTGTGCATTACTTCTATTTGTCCTTGTATCTGTTGTACTACTAACTGGGTATCATCTCTTGGCACAACTTCCAGTTTCATGGCAACCTCCAAGGCCTTATCCTGTGTTTCAATGGCTTTATGACCCATAGGTATGCATAGGTGGGGCAGAAACATAGCAATGAACCACTCCATGTGTTGCCTGTCATCATACTGGAATCCTCCTTCTCTGATCACTTTCTTTAATCGTTGATCTGCTTCCCACACAGACTTAGATGGTCCTTGCTTGATATCTTTATGGTCGTTTACTATCTGAGAGTAGGACTTAGGTTTCTTGAACTGCTGCTTTAATGTATTCTTAATTAACTCAATATAGGCATTCACATGTTGGTCAATGTGTCCCATGTACCAGTCTAGGGCTTTTCCCTCGAAATCAAGGGATCATTGTGCCCGTTTCACTGCATCGTTTGCTACATTCTGCGCAGTCCATACCGATCCTGTGACAAACCATAACCGATCCGTATCCTCATCACCTACGCCTTTGAAGATAGGTAGCTTCATGTGTGAGGCCATATCGTCTCCTTATGAATTATTGAATCTTGCTTCCAAAAAATTTCGTCAACTTTTCTCTTTTCTTAGGTTTCTAATACAGCCTTGGAATTACCAGATCTCTCTCAAAATTCTCCCGGTCCCAGCAACAGAACCATTTGTTGCCTCGAGGGGTCCTGAACCAGGTTCGGAGGTTAAGGTTTGCCAACAAACCCCTATACTACTAGCCCTTTCGGCAGTGACCTGCTTGCACAGGCCAAAGTCTCACCCGAAGCAGTATGGAAGGGCACTGGAACCAGGTTTCCGCACCCTGGGAGAGAGCAAGTAAGTCAATCTGGTCTGCAATTATCAGATCTATATAGCTAGAGGTCGTTTGCAGTGGTTTCAATAAATAACCAGAATTCAGTTTGTTAGATCTAATTAACAGGCTTGCATCCACGTGCATATTATCAGCTATAATCACAGAACAGTATATTCGCAGCAGATTAATAGATCATAGATACAATTACCATAAACACAGACAGTTCGCAACTTACAAACAGATACATTATCATATAACTCAAATCCACATCAACCATAACAAATTAGATCTAGATAACATCAGATATCCACAATACGTCCACACACCTATATCATTACCCACAAATCCTCTTACATTCCCCAAATTACCACCTGCGCACACAGCCAGCAGGGTCCGCACACAACAGGACAAAGGATCTCCGCACACACAGCCAGCAGGAGTCTTAACCCAAACAACCCTACCACATATATAATATTTCGTACTTCACATCAATCTCTATTCATTCCTACCTATGACTCAAAAAAGGTTCATCTATTTATAGTGATTTAGCCTATGCATCCAATGGTCCCCAAACCATGGTTTAGTGACTCTTGGTCTACCCTTGACCCATTTATAATGCGTTAGGGGCTTTGACCCATGCCAAAACCCCTACGTTAGACCAATTAAGACCAAAATATGCAATATTTATACAAAAGTCGTAGCTATTAAGTGACCCTGTTCCAACATATCCAATCTAGAGTGCTCTTCTCCATATTTTGTTGATTTCTCAAGGACACCACTTCAGCTTCTAATCTCTCACATTAGCTTACCTTTTCTTGGTATTTCTTCCTCATACCTTCTGCAAATTTTTCTTATTTTTCCAACTTAATAATAAATTTTTAAGCTTACAATCTCCTCCTTGAGCTTGGCCTCCTTATCATCACAAATTTGCAATAATTTTTCATGATCCCTGCATGCATATGTTATTCTTGAAATCTCAGCTCTAAGAATCTTAACATTATCCTAATTTTCACTATGAAATGCAACATGATCAAAATTTGAATCCTCAAAATTTTAACTCAAAAGAAAATAATTATCATTTATACCTTTGGATTCATTTTGTTGCAAAACCTTTGGTTTTTTATCTTCTAATTTTTTTACAGTATTTTCCAAACCTCTTGCACTAGGAATATGTGACTCTTATGGTCGAGATTCCTTATTTTAAATGCCATTCATTTTCTGAAATTGTTTCCTCTTGTTCTTGGCCATTATAAAATCAAATTCAAGTTTTTTCCAACAAACCCCAGATCTGCTCTCTAGTGATCAAGCTACAACAAAGAGCCCCGCTCTTATACCAATTGTTGCAAACCTTTGAGAACTACTAGGGGGTGAATTATTAGTGTGACATATACAATTTTTTCCCTTTATTACTTTAACTAAATCACACATATATTCGCTAGCAACTCAGAAAATGTTAGCAGCATACGAGTAACAATAAACATGCAAACATATAAGAAACATATACTAGTGAAAACCATCATAAAACAACCATAAAAGCCATCCAAAATAGAGACATGGGATATCTGGTGGAAAACCATTCAGTGGGAAAAAATCCACCCTTGTTGTTGTTGCTTTGCTCTGAATTTCTATTATGTGAATCAATTGATCTTTTACATAGTGTGTTGACTCCCATCGACATGGAGACTCGACCTTGTATACAAATGACAACTCTGATTGGCTAGGAGACTTGATACTACTGATCAGCCTGAGATACATTTTTCTCTATGAATATATGGACCATCATCCGTTGAAAGCCACCATAATCAATCAATCCCCGCTCAACTACCATTGGACTATCCAACCACTATTGGATTGAGAAACGTATTCCTTTCACTGAAGCTTCGATATGAATGCTCCAAATCCATGAAATTACTACTCCTCACCACCATGTAGACCTCCTTTCATGTATTTTCAAACTAGATCCCAATGTCCTAAGCTCAACTAGAAATCAACTCTGGATACATACTCTCAACAAAAAAATATCATCTTCAAATAAAATATGAACACCACAAGAAGTGTGCTCTCCAAAATAGCAAATATTGTGGCCACACAAATCTGATACAATCATATCCTCACTGCAATATGATTTTTCATAATACACTTAGAAATAAAATACACCATGGATAAGTGCCAAATGCATCAGCAACTCCTACATAAAACAAGTGTGATAATTACCATAAAAACTCTACCCAACAGAGTACAAAAATATTCCTCAAACAATCTCTACTCCGCATCATCAATCTTATCTATTCTAAATAATTCTTAAGATCTTCTCACTATTCATTCACTGTCACACATAAAATTAAGCATCTATTCTCTCCACTATATCTAAAGCATACACTACTTCTCTACAACCTTCTCACTCACATACATCCATCATCAATCAATCCTCAGCTCCAATATCAAGTATATAAAACATGTAGGGCGAAATTGAGCTTGGAAATAGGATTAAATGTGCACAAATTAGACCAAATCAATCCACTAAATTCACTACTAGTGCACTAAATTCATTCACATTATGAGAGAACATTTTCAAATCATTTGTGACCTTTTTCACTAATTTTTGAAGCCTCTAGGAATTTCCAATCTAATTTGCTTCCAAATAACACGAGGAATGTAGAGAAAATTTCATGAAATGCCATAGTCTTTCCCTTAACACTGTCTGAACTTGACTGGGGCTATAACCACTCCCTTGAGTCTATCTCCATGTGACTACAGGATTAGAGCCACTCCCATAGGCTTATGTGCATGCGATTATGGCTAAAACTAAGGCAAAACCATCATTCCTTCAACTCAAGACATATTCCATTTGTTGCATCCTCTTCTCCAGCTCCTGTACATGCCTCCAAAACTATAACATGGCCTTTGACACATCTGGAAGAAAATCAAACAAGCCTCCCAAGTGTCACTACCAAGTTGACCTAGAAGGGCCAACAAACAAGGTTGACAAGTGTGCCAACAAGTCCTCCACTCTCCATCACTGTTTGAACAAGCTACAACACATATGAAGGACCTCCGGAACATTGGTATCACATCATGAAGCCATAACATCACTACTAAAATTCATCATCATTGGCATATCCATGAATACCTAATAAGGACCTAGTTGAAAACTAAACCAGTGTGCCATCAACCATCTCTAACACATGTATATTTGTACGATTAATTGTAGCAGCACCATCCAACCATCTTAAAGCATCAACAAACCATCATGGAATGTCTATCAATACACATGCCAACTCCTCCAATACCATCATCCTACCACTAAAAATCATGAATGTGTCATCAAGTGTGCCATCATCAGAGGAAAAACATCAATGCCAACACATACCGACACACACCATAGTCCATCAGTCTACATCATCATGAGGTTTACATAAGTGCATGACCTCAATAGTTGACATCAATGCCAACACAACCATCTTACTGTCAATACATAAATGTCAACCAATAGGACCACCAAGTCAACATCCATCACCCATGCATATGAAAAGTATGACCATGACCATGACCTTGTTGACGTCAATGGCAACACAACAATGCCAACAACTTTCTTTGCCTGACCATTAGATGTAGGAGGTTTGGCCTTCTTAAAATATTATGGTGCATACTCCTTTATATTTAACTTATCACGATGATGATAATGATGGCGTCTATGAACACTATTGTGTCATTACCTCAGGTGGATTTTCCAATGTTCTAAGGTATCCAATTGAGTACCCCCTCTTACAGTGTACTCACTTGATATTCTATGCCTTTTCTTGGACCTAATCTCATCTGCTCTATTAGTATTTTCTTCTTGTTCTTTTTAACTCTTCCTACCTTTATGTTTGTATCCCAACTCATGTTGCTTTTTCCTTTGTAAGTCTGAGAGGCTCTGGAATATGACTTCATTGGATTCTGCTTTTTTCTCCCATGCTCTAATAATCCTTTGATTATCAGCCTTGCAACCCCTTATTCCAACTTGCAATCTCCTTAATGTATCCATCCAATCAGGAGAGCCTTCCCATCCTCATTTCTCAACTAATATCTCCTCTCCAACTTCTTTTTTCTCTTCATATCCATGTTGTGACTAATCAGGGTTGTATTCCACCATTCTTGTCCTCATTCTTATTTTCCTTTGGTGTCTTCTTAACTAATCTTATCTTTATGTGTTTTCATACACACATGTAATTTTTAGATTAAACAAAATTCAAATATACAACCAATCATCACCTTGGCTTGTTATTGAGAGTTTGTTGGTGTAAGGCTAGTTGAAGTAATACATTTCTAGTTAGTAAATCAGTATAAATACCAGTGTATCAAATAATAAGTATTATGTTATATGTAAATATCATAATAAAAATACATCAATAAAATTAACCCACGTCATAATGAGGTTTTAACATTTATCACATTTCTCTAAGGCCTCATTTGATATCTGAAGATCTAGTGTTGAAATTTCTCTGATACCACTCTATAACACACCCCCAAATATCCCTAGCCCATATTAGTGTAAAAAGAGGTAGTTATTTTGATGACCTAACCTTCAAAGTCTAGTTATGGAAATGGGGTCTAAATTTTTCTATCTTTTTCGACTTCCTCAAAAATTAAAATGGATAGCATCATTGTGTTCATCTCATCAAGAAATTTCCAATAATACAAAATTTTCCTCAATTTGAATTCCTGATCAAAAGATATGGTCATTCAAAGTCTATCATATCAAGTCTTTCCATGTATTTTGACCTGTCACGTGGTCCCTACGTGGCCCCCACATGGTATCTATGTGGTTATCCATGTCATTTCCTACATTGAAGTTGTCAACCCAATCATGCTAGGTCGCATCATATCAACTATCGACTTGTTCATGTCTAGTGTCATGCCCTTCCCTCCCTTGTGCCACCTCACTCCAAGGATAATATATTGGTGGATCCCTTCGAAGTCCCATACTGAAACAATTGGGGAATAATGGTCAGATTTATGTGTACTAACACATCATTTCACCACGTTAAACTCTAGCGAATGGCACTTTCATCCAATCACATGAAGTTTACCTCCTTTGTGGACCACTTATACCACACGTCATGTCATTTTTGTTTGTAGTTGTGCATGTGGGATCCATCACAACCACATTACCTTTAGGATAAAATTCCAAAAATATTGTACTACTCACCATAAAAAATCATTGGGGATGAAACATTGGGGTGACACCAGCAAATTTTATTGTTAAAGTGACATCACCCTCCATGTTGCTACCCTCTGGGTGTGATACATGTCACATGCTTACAAGCCACATGGGCCCACAAAAACCCCCAAACTAACTAACACATGTCCTGTTCGTATTTTTCCACATGGCCCTAAGGCCATGTCACCTACCATGATGGTCATGGGTCCCACCAGTCCTATGTCACATACTGAGGTTTAATTTTCACATTATAAAAATTATACGGGGTCCATCCAATGGTTGGAAGTGTGTGTTAAATCAAAATTTGAGATCATACGGGAGGTCCCACAATGCCACAAACTCTGCGAAAATAAATATCATCAAGTTCTAAACCAACCCCCACTCGAATTCCTCAAGGTAACTATTTTGGGACGACAAATTACCTGTTGCTTGATAGGTTTGCCTCTTTTCCATTGTTGAGACCTCTTAGCGCTTGGAAATAATTCTTGATCACATGCCACATAAGGATTTAACCTCTACGCTCCTCCAATCCCTCAACTTACAGCCTCCATCATATGTATGTGAATTTAGTTTCCCCACCCTCAGCACTCGGTCATGGAGGTTCTATTACATATGGACTATTTCAACTTGAGGTTTCTTCCCTTAATTCCTTAAGGCTCAACCCAACACGACCACACACATATTGTGAATATACATAGAGTTATCCCTCTTGATCTTTTAAAGTATGCGTAAATACATTATTCTCATTAATTTCCCAAGCTTGCAGAGGCTTCGACCCAACCCGCTTATATATATGTGTGTGTGTGTGTGTGTGTGTGTGTGTGTGTGTGTGTGTGTATAATTTTACTTTTACATGACCACCATCCTTCTTGAGCTTATAAAATTGTAATAAAGCCCAAAATCCAACTTTATTAATTTCAAAAAAGAAGAAGATAGAGATATATCCATACATTTACACTAAAGGCCCATTGGACAAATTTTAAGATCATTACAACTCAGAAATCTATAGGCCTATTATGCTAATTATAAACAAAAAAACGAGCTCATGAACACATATAGGAATCCATTCACTTGCTCAAGATTTACATAGGAAATAAACATTCTTGAGGCATGCAAGTAATCATATTCCACATTATATCACAAGCATCAGTACAGTACATTGAATCAATACCAAAATAGACTTTAATCCAACACATCAAACATATTCTTAACCTTGAAGGTATAAAGGTTTGAGTATGCATTTATCTATAAAAAATGTGCTCAAAAATTGAGATTGGGACATCGGCTCTCCACCCAACCTTAGACACACTGCAACTAAGACTTTCTTATAGTAGTCACCCCCAAGCCAAATTCCAAAGCTTGAGGAGGAGTGCTTAAGGGTAAAATCAATACTACATCTAAAAAAGGGTCTTCAAAGGTTGAACCTGATTTACCCACTAGCTAACCAGAAGCCAAATACAAGAGATAATAATTCACTTCCTTAGCCTCCTAAACAACTCCTAGTTGTTACAACATAGAGGTTTCAGTCTCAGTAAATATTAATTATGAATTTATTTCTAGCATAAATACTTACATATCAATAACAAGAGGAGAGTTCTTTCAAAATTTGGGAAGTTTCATCAATAGACAACTACCATGAGAGTGTATAGATTACCCATGTAAGTAGTTCATCGGAGAGTGCTAGCATTAGTGTTCCGAGCCCAGGGCCACACCAAGTGGTTCTGTTATCACACATAAAATTTAAATTTTTGATTGATAGGGTCATTAACCTAGGTTTCATTTTTCTCATAAAATTAGTTCATGAAATTGATGAAAATTCATGAATCGATCACTAGCCTAAGTCTAGAAAGTTCATTTGTCATGCCCATCACAGTCAAATCCATAAAAATCCACCTTAGTTTCACATGCATTGGTTTAAAGTTTGATAGTGGCCACCTTTCTGATTTTTCTTGATTTTGTAGCGAATATAACTACAGACAAGTTGTTTTTGATACAGAATAACCTAACCAATCTGTAGCGAATCTACTAGGTTTATAACTGAAAATGTTGTGGAATCATGTTTTTCTACACCAATAAAAGGATGATGAGCTATCAATGTTTTAGAGGGTTAGGGTGAACGTGAAGTCATGTGATCGGTTATTACAGTCATCCAAGCATGCATAATCATAAGTGTCATTCATTATTACCTTCTGCTCCTCCCATTTGTCATTATTCCTCATATATTCGAATTTCACTTTTTAAACTTACCTCCAAAGCTCCTCTCTATCATCCTCCTTTCGATATTTTCATGCAACATTTGATTATTATCATTGAAGAGTCTAGCTCCATCTTAAGCAGTTTGATGTTCAAATTGGTTTCTTTGCAGGTGTCACTTCTTCAAGAAAGTCAACGTAGTATAAAGGAAGATGGCCATGAAAAATAAAACAAAAAAAGGAGGCTCATGTGTAAGATATGAACCTATGGACCTAAAATTGGTCATGGAATACCTTAGTGTTGGAAAGGACTTCATCAAAGCTAGTTGCATGAGATTTTACAAGAAGATACAAAGGGATTTCTCTGTTTTTTTATTGTTTGAGAAGTCAACTCCAAGAGTAGTTTCAGGGAAAACAAAGAAGCATTCTAAAATCTTGAGAGAGGTTATTTTCAAAAAAGGATAAAATAACATTAAAATATTTCACTTTTCTCAAAGGTGTTACAGATTGGGAGATTCGAAGATATCTTTGGGCTCAATTTTCAGAGTTCGATTTTTTCTTGTTTTAGACATGTTTTTCAAATGCAGATTCCAGACAGCTGGAAATGGTGTTCAAAAAACCAAGATATTTTTTTCTTCGGCACGAACTGATTTACAAAATAATCCTCCCATTTTTTTACAGCTATCAAGGATCCGAAGATAGGAGCTCATTTTTTAGCCCTCTTTTTCAGAAAACAAAACAGCTGCATTTTTATTGGTAGATGAACTTGCTGAAGGGGAAAACGGTGTTTCTTGAGGAGGGTAAGAGGTATTTTGAAACACATTTTCCTTATGATGTTTCATATTATCATCTTTCAGACCCATAGGAAAAATTTTGAAGAAAAAAGGATATTTTTTTAGTTTTCTGCCAATTGGACAATTTCATAGCAAATACTAGGCTTGAAGCCAAGATTTCGCTACGAAATCGTTGTAGGTGAATTTTTGCTTAAAATTATGGATATAGTCAAAATAAAGGTGGTAAAAAATTTGTGTTTAGCTCATTTAGCTCAACAAACACTTCCAAATCAGAAAAAAGGGCTAACATGTGGCATAGATTGGTGAAATCAATTTGCTACAGAAATTACGCTACATACTTGCCTAGAACTCTGTTTTTCTAGCAGTCAAGTTCTTAGGTCTTTTTGGAGGCATTAGATGAATTTAAAAGAGGAAATGAGCTTTCTGAGATGTAATTATAACATTGGTAATTAATACACTCAACCTACACTTCATCAAATGGACAACTCATCAACTATTTCCACTTCATAAAGGGACAACACTTCACTTTTTCATGTTCATAAGTTGACAGCAATTCAAAAAATTTGGTACATCAAGGCCTAAAGTTCAAGTTGAATTTTTCCACATCAACATTGTTGTTGGGTTAGATATACATTATTTCTATGGGTCATTTAAAGTTCTTGTTGATGTAATTATTAAGTGATAGACTCCTTTTTTATTACAAACTCCTCCAAAACAGAATATCCCTATTCATGCTCAATGAAATAGAGTTCTTTTAGGATTATATCTCTGGAATAGGATTCGAGAGTCTAGCCTAGGTGGTAGACCCAATGTAAAGATATCTTAGTCTATAAATGAGAAGATTTGATAGTTTCAAAGGGAATGATGTTATTTTACACTACTACTATTGTAAACTTTTTCTGAGCAGTAATATACAATGGCTTTTGGTTTCTTCTCTACCTAGGATTCATTTGATGTTTTCATGAGTACTTGTTCTAATGTATCCTTCTATTTTGCTATCAGTATTGTAATGTTTGATTACTCAGAATTCATGTACATCATGCTCTGACTTCCTTAAAGCATTAGACTATTGTATACTTGTGTGTTTTTTCCTTTTGTTAAGACATCTATATGCCTCAACTTCCATAATAAGAACCATTGTCATTGAATTCCTTAACAATGACTCCATAAGCCCAATAGTAGTAGATCCTATACAATTTTCACCTACATACAAATACACTCAAAACACTATTATAGAGTTATTCATTTGATTGAATTTCATTTGAACAAACCATATTTACTTTTGAGAGAGCCCTCTCAAGCTGAAAAGGATAATTTTTAGTCAGAAGTTGGTTTTAAAGAGTTACTCTAGGTTATTTTGATGAAGCAGACCATATGTACCAACGTAGTGATAACATTTTGGTGCGTCTGTTGGGAGTCTAAAGACATATTTCCCGAATTTTGTGCTCAAATAGTGATGTTGAACTCTTGGAGGTAGCAGTAGCTCATAAGCTGACGAGGTTGCATTTCTACCTTGGCGACTCCATTGTTGAAGAATTCAAAAAATCATAGCTTCATGGTGATTCCTCCGGACTTATGAAGAACTCGTATTCTTCCATTATTGTTTCGAGGTATGCATGTGTAGATTTTTCAGAAATTTATGGTTTCCCAAATCCTTTTCCCAAGGATGCATATTTTTTAAGGAATGGTCCAAAATTTAATGGAGAAGATTTGAGTTTAACCTTGAAGAATATATCAAATTTCTATGACTTTGACGAGCTTCTTAGAGTTAGACATGAATATATTTTCATCATATTGTTCTATGATTCATTTCAAGGGAAATGTAGACAATGGATTGAAAGTTTGCCTATCAGATCTATTAAGTCATTTGCAGATTTTGGCTTATATTTTTGGAAACATGGATGCAAAAAATAGAGTTTTGGCAAACTCTCTTTCCATTCAAGGTTTTAAGCAATGGAACGATGATCAAAATAATGAGGAAGTGGACGAAAATATTTCTTCCGCCTCGTCTTCCTATATAAAGTCATTTGAGCGCAAATATGAAGATAAGATTCAATTTTTGGATGAATTTGCTAAGAACATTGAGAAAGACATTGAAGTTTTAGAAAACCAAATTCAGTCCTATAGTCTTCATGGTCAAGATCTGTCTTTTGAAAACTTTTTCATGCCAAAATACAAAGAGAAGGTGTTACTACCTTTTTCTTTTAAGATTGAGGAGGAATGTCATGTTTTTGCAATTGAGTTTGATAGCACACAACTGAAGTCTTATGTTGCTAAATAAAACATATATGAGTTGTCTAAAACTGCATAATGTCTTGAGAATTATCAAACAAACTATGTATTCTATGATTCCATAGTTGACTACATGGAAGAGTTCTATAGTCCAATTTTTCAATTATGTTTTCACTGTGAAACTCAAACCCATTTTTTGTTATGTTTGTCATTACAGTATTCATTTTTCATTTGGTTTAATCACAATCAAGGATTTCAGGTATCATATCAACTCATTGACTAGCTTTATTGGAGGTTTCATGTTGCTTGAATCGAACATGAAGATTGTAGTTGTTAGGGTAGGTAGGAGTGTGTGTGAATAAGCTCAAGCATTCTGAGCATATTTTCAACATGTACAAATTTAGTCTTCAGCTTGGATTGTAGTTTTCAACAAGCTTGAGCCCGAGGAGAAGGCCATGAGAACTTGGCGAAATCTTCATCAATTTCAGAAAATTTTAGTTTTTCAAGGAAGGCACTGGAACTACAATTTTTTTGATGTACCAAAGGGGCACACCATCCCCAGTGGAGCCACTTTTATCACACATAAAATTTCAATTTTTTATTGATACGGTCATTAACCTAGGTTTCATTTTCCTCATAAAATTAGTTCATGAAATTGATGAAAACTCGTGAATTGATCACTAGCCTAAGTTTAGAAAGTTCGTTTTTCAATGATCTGAAAATGGTCTGGATAACTTGTTATGAATTTCAAGAACCTCCCACTCAGCTAAAAAAATAAATGATCTAGCTTCTACTTGACATTTTGTGGAACTTATGCTTGAAAGTGGTTTATGAATTTTAATTGTTTATGTGTCTTACATTCATTTTTTCTTGCTAAAATTTAACATTTATAACAGCAAAATAATGCAGCAATAAAGCATTCAAACACAACAGCAAAATTAATGTAGGTGTTCACCCGAAATTCGTGGGCTACGTCTCCTTTGAGCTTAGTCACTTTAACATGGCTCTTTGGGATTATGGTAAGGTTTCTTTTACAATTTCCACACTTAACTCCAATCAATACTGAACTAATCCAAAGGTCTGATAATACCATCTATATCCCTCTCATGTATTTCCAAACTCTGCAAACAGCTTTAGGCTCCCTTAGACACGATTCCTTTAGTCGATGCACTGAGCTACACTGAGCTTATTCATGGCACTAACCCCTTCATAATTCTATTTATATCCCTAAAACAACACCTATTGTATCCATCACACATCAGACACCAAATATCGACTGATAAATTTCTCAAAATGAGCATTGCATCCCCAAACTAGGCTATCCTCCACGGTTTGCCCAAGGCTACCCAAAACTTCCCTTCCACTTTCCAAGTTCTATAATTTCTCAAAATGTTATAAAAACACTTTATTTGGTTCCAAAATGTCTGAAATAGTCAATATATACTATTCATTCATCAAAAATAGCCTTTGGCTACTCCGGTTTCGCCTCCAACACCTGTCGGCACCCCGTGGCACTGGGCTCACTGAAAACTTCTTTGTAGGGTTTTCGACCTCTAAAAGTCCTAAAAACTTTTTGAAAAATATTCCATTAGATTAATAAATTTGATTACAATCAATAATTACTATGGGTTCGCTGCATATGGTCTCTAGCCGCTCTGACTAGGCCCCGCACCGCTATTGGAAAAAGTTGGCACTTATGGCCCCTGGAACTTTACTGAAGCTTTTCAGCCTTCAAAAGCTATCTGTAGGCTATAAAAATCATCTCATCAGATTCATAAAATCTTAAATACCCAATTTTTACTATTTTGTCTCTGGATAAGGCCTCTATATCCCCTGGCTAGGCCTCAAGTTGATTCTGCCTCCTAGTGGCCCTAGTGGCTCCTTGAACTTCAAAGATGTAAAAACCTACTTATAAGCTCTCTGATGACTCTAAAAACTATTCCATTGAATTCATAAGGTCTGCGATAGTCGAAATTGACTATTCACACTCTCAAAATGGTCGCAAATTGAGTGAGTTATGACCAAAACAACTTTGCCCCAATTTCATCCACTAAATGTGGGGCAGCTACCAGTTAAATCCACTAAAAGTGGAAGTCCGCATAAATTTGGGAGCACCTCCAGAATCTCCACCATATTAAACTCCACTTAACTAAAGTTTAATTAAATATTAAACCTAGGATTAGGCTCCTAAAGTGTGCTTAACATTAAGCTCCCCTGCTGGTCACGTGATGAGGTTCCATGGGAGGAGGGTTGGCCCCTCCGTACTTCGCCGGACCCACTCAGCATTCAAAGTGCAATAAATTCTTCATACTGTATCCATTTTTTGGACATTTTGCGGCTCCATAATTGGGAAGATGAGACCTATGCAACCATCCTAGTTTCAACCCAGTCCTGTAACTTTTAATTTTGAGCTAATCCTTAGGTCCTTGATCCAGTTCTGATCACACCTCCCCATTGGGAATCTTTTGGACCCCAAAATACTGATATACTGATCTGTATAGTAGATGAGATTACATCACCCTCTTATTTTCAGCCTCCAAACACTTTCCTTGCATGTCTAGTGCCTTTGAACCACAACTTGAAGTTAGTCGACACTTCCCTTCCTGCATGCGCTTGTCCTCCTGTCAAAAACTGTCTTACTTGCACTCACTCAGAAATTTCTGGCGAGATATTTGTATAAGGTAGTTGAACATCACTGCCTTGATCAATGATCCAATGTGGCTCAAACGAATGAGAGATTACAACATAAAATACATGCATACAACCAAAATTTGCATATGTACAAAAGAGTATGTCTTATTGTGTTAAGAAGTCCATCCACTTCTTACCAAGCCACTTCCACAACGACTTTTGCTGCTGCAAATCTTCTTCATGTGAAACATCCATTCTCACATCAATAATGGAATCCTTGGTTCCACCTTCACCATTATCTCTGTCCTATTGCTGCATGTACTTGGGACGATTCGTTGGATGCAAATTCCAACAATGGGAAACAACATGTCCCCTCTTCCGGCAATATGTTCAAATATTATGGACCTTCTTTGAAAGTTTCCTTTGCTTCTTCTACTTCCTGTATGATTTCTTCCTCATCCAGCATCTCGAAACATCATGGTTAAATCGACCACAATATGTACAGCAAATATTTCTTCCATTTAAGCATGCAAAATTATCATTCCTTGCAAAAACACAATCAAATTGATCATGGAAAAATTTATACCTCTTGTGTTGTTTTGCATGTTCATCCTTTTTTCCTTCATGAGGATATGAACTAATAGAGGTTCCATCTTTCATTTGCAGCATAAAATCATCATTTTTGTCTTGAAAACTATCTAAACTTGCATGTTGTCCATAAGCTGCATGTCTACCACCTTCTTGCTGCAACAAAGGCTTAAAGCAAGGGCAATCATCTTTGAAACAAAATTTACATATTTGCATATCAGAACTTGGAACAAAATTTCTCTTTGACATTGCCTCACATGCCTTCATGGCTTTGGAGTCTTCACCATTAAATTGCACATAACCAAAACCAAGATTCTTGGGTCATTCCTCAACCAAAATATGATCAACCATGCCTTATGCATGCTTACCTAAATCCTTGCCTTCATAGCCCATTTTAATCATTAAATTGGACCCTTTACCTCTTGTGTGCTTTTCGAAAGAACCAACACATCTTTCTGAAGAGGAAACTGAAGACAAATTAGAATGAATTACCTCTTCCTCACGCATGTTCTTGGTCAAAACTTCTTGAGCTTGATGGATCTGCATCTCCATATCATGCAATCTTTGAAGAATTTCTTCCTTCTCTTGATTCATGGCAAAAAATTGCTCACAAAGTTCAGTGCTTTCTCTTCTATCCTCAAACAGAATCTGCACCATGTCCTTCAATATAATAAATTTACGCTTCATATCTTCATCGAAGAATATTGTGAAGGAGGAAACTGTTAGCCATCAACAAAATTTTGTCATAACTGATGATGGCTAAAACAGGTCTATTAGTCTTCAAGAAACAAGTTTTAAGCAAAATTGTGAGTTCTTGAAGCCTTGCTGTGTTCCTTGTCCAAAAATCCACCTCTGTGATATCTTCACTTCAAAAAACCTTCAAAGAAAGCCCTGTTGTTATAAAAAAGACTGTTTCTAGACCCATTTTCCATCGTTTTCCCCTTTGGAAAATCTCTCAAAAAACTCCTTCATTTCACCCATTCTTCCCATTTTTTACCCCTTATTTTTCCTCAAAAATCCCCTTTAAACCTTATAAAATCCCTTTATTTGGTTTAAATTCACCTTTTTAACTCTATCGAAACCCTCAAAAAAGGTTAAAAAACCCCATTTCAGCCTTTTTTCCGATCTTTTAAACTTTGTGCCTTAAGTGCTTTTTTACGTAAGTCCCTAGCCCTTTTTCAGCCGTAAGACCACACCATGCGACCAAAGCTCTAAAGCCATCGGCGGTCGCACTTCGGCAATTCCAAAGTTTCTACTTTTGTTTTCTTTTTTCGCCGATGGCCGATCTGCCGATGAGATCAGGACCATCCATTTCCCTAAATATTGGATGGCCATCG